>JAOSBK010000206.1:46039317-46049479 GCA_027568895.1 Erythroxylum shatona
TGGCTTAGTGAAGATGTCCGCCCACTGATAGTTCGTCTCAACAAACTGAAGACTTACGATCTTCCTCTAAACATAGTGTCATCGAAAATGGTGTCTTACTTCGATATGTTTGACTCTCAAGTGTTGTATAGGGTTCTTCGACAGGTTGATGGCATTTATGTTGTCATAGTAGATTGGGATTTTTTTTCTTGTACTGAGTAGTCCTCTAGTTGGTATTTAATCCACAACGTCTGTGAACAACAACTTGCGGCTGACATATACTCGACTTCTGCAATTGATAGAGCAATTGAGCTTTGCCTCTTACTTGACCATGAAACTAGGTTGTGGCCAAGGAAGTGACGTCCTCCAATCATACTTTTTCTATCAATCCTATCTCCGACATAGTCCGCATCACAGTAGCCAATTAACCTAAAATCTTTACCTTTCTTATACATTAAGAAAAGATCAGTAGTACCTGATAAATATCTCAAAATTCTTTTAACAGCAATGTAATAAGACTCTTTAGGATCTGCCTAAAATCTTGCACACAAGCAAACACTAAACGTAATGTTAGGTCTGCTTGCTGTAAGGTAAAGTAAGGAACCAATAACCCCTCTATACAGGGTTTGATCAACCTTCTTGCTAGTTTCATCTAGCTTATTCTTAAAAACCCATCTAGTTCCTATGATGGACTTTTTCGATGGTTTAGGAACTAAGGACCAAACTTTATTCCAAGTAAACTGGTTCAGCTCCTCTTGCATAGCTAAAATCCAAGCTTCATCTTGAAGAACTTCATTAATTTTCTTAGGCTCTATTTCAGAAATAAATGCTATATTTGCTTCTCTTCTGAATTTGGACCTAGTTCGCACACCTTCTGAGGTCTCTCCTATAATCAACTCTTCTGGATGAGAACTCTTATATTTCCAATCTCTTTTCAAATCAAGAGTCTCAGGAATATCTTCAACTTTGTCTAAGGGAATATCTGATGGTGATACTTCTTCACTATCAACCAAAGGTACTGATAGGGTTTCGTTATCGATATCATCTCTCTTACTTGGTTGAGAACTATCATCAAACTTGACATAAATAGTTTCCTCAAAAGTCTTAGAGGTAAGATTGTAAACCCTATAAGCTTTCGATGATAGATAATAGCCTAGAAAAATTCCAGAATAAATCTTAGAATCGAATTTATCTAGATTTTCTTTTGAATTCAATATAGAGCACTTGCAATCAAATGGATGGAAGTAGGATATGTTAGGTTTCCTTCCATTCTATAACTCATATGGAGTTTTCTTCAACAGAGGTCACAGAAGTATTCTATTTTGAATATAACAAGCTGTATTCATAGCTTCTGCCCAGAAGTACTTAGGAAGATCCATCTCACACAGCATAGTCTTTGCCATTTCCTTAATCGTCCTATTCTTCCTTTCAACAATTCCATTTTGTTGTGGGGTTCTAGGGGAAGAGAAATTCTGGAAAATTCTATTCTCTTCACAAAACATTCTGAACTTCTCATTTTCAAATTCACCACCACGATCACTTCTAATACTAGCTATAGGAATTCCTTTTTCATTCTGTAACTTTTTGGACAACACTTTAAAACAATCAAAGGACTCATCTTTATGTGATAAAAATAATATCCAACAAAATCTAGTGAAATCATTAACAATGACAAGACCATACCTCTTTCTGCCAAGACTCAATGTCCTAGTTGGACCAAATAAACCCATATGTAACAAGTCTAGAGGTTTAGAAGAAGTTACAAGATTTTTAGAAGAAAACGTTGTTTTAACCTATTTTCCTTTTTGAAAACTTTCACAAAAGAAATCCGTGTTAAAACTTATTTTGGTAAACCCCTTACCAAATAATGTTTAATCAACTTGGAAATATGTTTAAAACTAATATGACCTAGCTTTTTATGCCAAATCAGTTTTTCTTGATCAGTTGATATAAAACAGGAAATATTTTGATTTTGAAAATCTTCTAAATTGATTTTGTAAAGATTGTTTTGTCTTTTAGCAGAAAAGAATATGGACCCATCCTTGTTTTTGACTTCACAAGAATTTTGATTGAAAGACATTTCAAAATCATAATCACATAATTGACTGATACTAATCAAATTATGTTTTAAACCATCAACTAGCAGCACATTATCAATGCATGCAAAGGAATCTTTACCGATTCCAATTATCTTGCCCTGTTGGTTATCTCTAAAAGTTACCGATCCTCCCTTCTTATACTGATGATCTAGGAACATAGACCTTCTTCCCGTCATGTGTCGAGAGCATCCACTATCTAAGTACCAATGGTGCTGGCTGCTTCTTCCAAGGAAAGATATCTGTAGGCGATATTATCTGTCTCTTAGGTACCCATATTTTCTTGGGTCCTTTAGGGTTAGTTCTAACATAATTCATAGTACGATGATGATGCAACTATTGACTTTTTTGATAATGATAAGGCTGATGAATTTTCTTCCTAAAGGGAGCAGAATTCTTTTTATGCTGAATATAGTTTTTAACAAACCCTAATCCAGTTTTATCATTATGGTTTCTGCATTTCCCTAGCATATCATTCATTTTTCTCATACTCTCCGTAAATGTCAATAGATCAGCTGAAAGAATGTTTATTCCTTGTTTCAACTGATTGATCTCTTCAGATCTATCTACAACTACCTTTTTCTTCACCTCATCAACTTGTTTCTTTAAGCAGACATTCTCCTTTTCTAACACTTGCATGTCCTTAAACTTTTCTACGTACTATTTCTTAAGCAATTTGTACTGCTTTAGAATTACATGAGAATCTTCTAATAATTATGAATATGCATCTTGTAATTCATTAAGTTTCGAGGTTACCTCCTCATCACTTTCTCCTTCGGCTACCAGGCAAATATTTGCTTACATCGATGCCTTTGAGTCAGTATTTGATTCAGACGAATCTAGATCTTCCCAGGTTGCCATCATGCTTTTCTTGCCTTCTCTACTCTTCTTTGTCTTTCTTTTTAACAATGGACATTCGGACTTGTAGTGTCCCGATTTATTGCATTCATAGCATATGATGGATGTTTTCTCATTCTTTCCTTCATCTTTTCTATTCTTCTTGAGGTAGGATTCTTTGTTTCCTTTAGCCTTTTTCTTCCACATGCGTCTGATCTTTCTCGAGATAAAGGATAGTTCGTCATCTTCTTCGCTTGAACCATGATCTGATTCACTGGAATCGTCATCCTTGACTTCCTCAATCTTCAACGCTTTCGACGATGAACTCTTCTTCCTTTGATTCTTCTGATTCTTTTGTTCGACCTTCAATGCTATGGATTTGTCCCGTCTGGGCTTATCTTCTGCATTGAGTTCAACTTTGTGTATCTTTAGAGATCCAAGAAATTCATCAAGCTTCAAAATGCTCAAATCCTTGGCTTCTTGTACAGCTGTGACTTTTGGTCTCCATCTCTTCGATAAACTTCTGAGGATCTTTCTAACGTGATTTTGATTATCGTAAGTTCTACCAAGAGCTTTAAGTCTATTGATGATAGTTTGAAATCTTCCAAACATCTAATCGATAAACTCTTCGTCCTTCATCTTGAACTACTCATACTGGTGTACAAGAACGCTTATCTTGGACTCCTTTACTTGATTTGTGCCTTCGTGTGTAATGGATAACGTATCCCACATCTCCTTCGCAGTCTTACATCCGTGAACTTTATCGTACTCACTTCTGCTTAGGGTACAGCTTAAAAAGAACTTGGCCTTCGAATTTAACTAGAATCTCGCTTTTTGTTCTACAGACCATCTGATTGGTGGAACAGCATTTCCTTCTTCATCTACCGGTGTATACGGTCCATTTTTTATTATCTCCCAAAGGTTGATATGAGTAGATTCAATGAAGAGCCACATCCTGTCTTTCCAGTAAAGGTAGTCTTCTCCATTGAATGCAGGAGGTCTAGTGACGAAGACACCTTCAGCTATATATATGTGTGACTTTGCCAATGGATCTTTATCCATACTTTGTTACGACAGTTCTTGGACACCGAGCTCTGATACCAATTGAAGTGAATTACACGTTAGTATAGACTTAATATTCGATGTACAAAATGCACAAGAAGGGGGGTTGAATTGTGTATCCTTTTTAATACAATCCCCTTTTAACAAAAACTTCTTTTTTAAAGAAAACTCGCTTTCTCAAACGATTAAAAAAATATTACGAAGTATTTGTAACAACAATAGGAATTGAAGGATGAGGGATGAGAGATGAGAGTAAGAACTGACACAGCATTTTTATACTGGTTCACCCCAAACCGTGGCTACGTCCAGTCCTCAGAATCTTTTCTAGGATTTTCACTATACTCATCAAAGATACAAGTATTCTTTTCTCCGAGCCTCTCCAAGTCTCTTACAACAAGTATTCTTTTCTGACTTAGCCTCTTCAGGCTATCAATTTTTCTTCCTTCTACTGAAAGATGTTTCGAGCGTTGTTACAGACAATAGTAGCTCTAAGTTTAGCACTATGAAATTTCTAGCCTTTTTGAAAATCACTAACAAAATCACTAATTTCTCTAACTTTTCTATATTTTTCAGTCTTCGACTCCAACTGGTATTTATAGTCTTCGTCTTCAGCTGCTTCTTGATAACTGCTTCTTTCTTCTTGTTTCTTGATCTTTAAAAAACAGTTATTCAGTTGAGTTCTGTAACTTACTCAACCTGATTTGGTTCTTCGTCTTCGATTCTTTCGTCTCATTTTCGGCTTCGCTTTGTTTCTCCTTGCGTCTCATTTCTTGCGTCTCATTCTGTCTTCCGTTTCATTTTTCTGTCTTGCATCTCATTTCTGTCTTGCGTCTCATTTCCTTCTTGCGTCTTATTTATGTCTTGCGTCTCATTTTTCTGTCTTACATCTCATTTCTATCTTGCGTCTCATTTTCTGCTTGCATCTCATTTCCTTCTTACGTCTCATTTCTGTCTTGCATCTCATTTTTCTGTCTTACATCTCATTACTGTCTTGCGTCTCATTTTCTGCTTACGTCTTATTTTTTGCGTTTCATTTCCTTCTTGCGTCTCATTATTTGGCTTCATCAAAATTATTAATCGTAAAGTCATTTTGACTTAACAATATTTAGATACAAGTAGCCAATATATATTTTCAAAGCAATATAAAATCATGGAAAAACATAAATTAATTGAGATGCGGCAATATCTAGCCTAAAGTATAATCAGCCTACATATAAGCAGCCATGTTATCTCTTATAATTTCTCTATTGTGTTCATCATCTTCATCGTCATTTTCATACCCATCTTGGTTATCATTTTCCCCTCTATCATACTCTTCATTAAGAAATGGATCATCTGGATCTACACCAATCAAGAAATTGTGCAGAATGACACAAGACATAATAATTTTTTTTAAGTCTAAATGCCATATGATGGTTCTGTGGTGGATACTATAATCGGGAACCATTTTTTCAACACACCAAATGCCCTTGTGACAACATTACGCAATGATGAATGTCAATGATTGAATAATTCACGAGCATTTTGTGGAGGATTCCTTGAATATTATTTCAAGTGATATCGTTCCCCTTTATACGATGTAATAAGTCCACTTCTCAACATGAATCTAGCATCAACAAGATAGTATTTTCCTATCATGAATAAAACTATGTCAAATTGTAATTTATGACATTTATTAGTTAATAAAGTCTGAGCCCTATTTTTACTTTGGGGAATTTTAAGTGAGAACAGCCTAGTTAGTGCACTTTTCATAATCCGTGAATCGGATGTTGTTCCTTCCCACCCAGCCAATACGGAAGTGAACTTCATATCAAAAGAACAAGCACACAACACATTTTGTGTTGGATATTCCTTTCTCCCATGAAATCTAGGAGCATCTCGAGCAGATACTTTCGTACGAATATATGTACAATCAATTGTACCAACACAATCCTGACATTGAAGTATATTATTCCCAAATATTATGGGTGTTTAATATAATTATACTAAGTTAAGAAAAGAAAATAACCTTAAAAATGGGTAGAATCTACTACTTTTCAATATTTTCGATGGGGTTTCTACTATGTCAGGTTGTCTTAGAAACATATCCTCTAGTTGCATAATTGCTTTCAAAATGTTATGAAAATGACGGCTTACAGTTTCCCCAGATCGAATCCAAAAGAACGCAATCTCCCGATTGGTAACGTTATGCCCTAATATGTATAGAAACTTCGCTACTTGTTCTTCAACAGTTGCATGTACAATGGGTCAAAGCACACTTTTTCCCGCTAATAAATAACATAATTCACCAAATAGTTTAGGCTGCATTCTAATTATATTTTTCCCATTGGAAAGAAATAAAATCCTTCGCATGATACTCTCCTTTGATTGCAATCTCCTTGATAGTGTAAGCATTTGAAGTTCATCATTCGCTTATCTCTTACGTAACACCCACAAATAGATCACAAGATAAGCAACATCAGCAAACGCTAATTGATGTATGCAAATCAGTTTTTCTTTTTGATTATTCATTCAAAGCAACATAAAAGGGAAGTTTCATCTTAATCATTCCCTCACTAAATTTCAAGCAAAGTAATAAGAAAACAAAGACAAAGAAGACAGCAACGATTGAAAAATACCCCAAATTCAGACAACACAACATATAAAATAAGTTACATACGATAAAATGAGTGGATCGCAAGAGTATATTTTTAGTAGTTCAGCCTATAACGCTCAACCCATAACAAATAATGTTCCCTTCGGTGTAAAGTGAACAATGGGTAAACCCATATGTGCGAACCCATATATAAAGTGAACCAAAACAGAGTACAATCTTCTCACCCAAAACAAAATTCATCTAATTATAAACAACAGACATATATTGTTTAAAAAAGTTCGATAATGAACAAAAATAGGATAAAAAGAAGGTTTCGATAAAGAAGAAGACTCACTCGTGACCAAGTCTTCCAGCTCCTCTTCTACTTCCCCTCTAGTAAACAGCACGAGAAGAATGAGAAGTGGTAGAACACAGACACAGAAAGAGAAGTCTGGAAATGATAAGCTTGTGTATAGTAAGTGCCTTTCAGACAAGGGGTTGAAGGTGGGCATAATGCATTTGATGAAACTGAAAAGTTTCAGATATAAAAGAAACCAAACCACGTTAGGTGGCTGGCAATCACTCCAAACAGTGGTTTGGGTTAGCGCTAAAGAGGTCTAGGAAGCGTTAATTAAGCAGAGAGATAGATAGTTATTACATCTAATTCCTCAATTGCATTGCAGTAGATGAAGAAGAGGAGTAAAACAAAGCCCCCCAAAGACAGACCAACGTAAATGAGTTTGGGTAGGGTTAGAAGAAAAAATTGGTAAGAAGAATTATTAAGGGTATATTAGGTAGTATGTATTTATTAGTTTATGTTCCATCCTAAACTCCCCAAATCGGAGATTTCTTATTTTCACTATTTAGGATGGAATGAAACGTAATATGAAACCCTCCACTTCCATCCCATTACATTCCATTCCATTATGAAACCCTCAAATAAACGATGAAAGTATGTTACGTTCCATTCCCTTCCATCCCAAACCATCCAACCAAACAGGGCCTAAGCAAGTATCTTGGTCTTGGAACATTAGGTTTGATAAGTCTATCAAAACATATGGATTCATAAAAAATCTAGATAAGCCTTGTATCTATAAAAGGATACAAGAAGGCAAGGTTACTTTCCTAATCCTGTATGTCGATAACATTATGCTCATTAGGAATGATGTAGGAATGTTATCTATGATTAAAGGATGGCTGAATGAACAATTCTCAATGAAGGATTTAAGAGAGGTTAGTGATATTCTAGGGATCAAACTTATAAGGGATCGTAAGAACAAACTAATAGCCTTATCTCAAATAACCTACATTGAGAACATGCTCAACAAGTTTGTGATGCAAGATTCCAATAGGGTTTCACACCTATTAGACATGGAATCAAACTTTCAAAGGAGCAAGCACTTAAGATCCAAAAGAAGGTCGACCGCATACATAACATTTCATATGCTTCGGTAGTTGGAAGTTTAATGTATACTATGCTTTGCACTAGACCAAATATCTATTACGCAGTAGGACTGGTAAGTAGATTCCAGTCAAATCTAAGAATGGAGCATTGGACTGCAGTTAAGTGCATAACTAAGTATCTTCGTAGGATGAAGAACTTAATGTTTGTTTACTCTGGAAGTAACCTTATTCCGATAGGATATACAGGTTCTGATTTCCAATCAGATATTGATTCAAGGAAATCAAGTTCTAGTTCTATATTTGTTTTAGGAGGTGGAGCCCTAGTCTGGAGAAATATCAAGCAATCTTATGTTGTTGATTCGACTATGGAGGCTGAGTATATTGTTGCTTGTGAAGCAGCAAAAGAAGCAGTCTGGCTCCACAAGTTCCTTAATGATTTGGAGATAGTTCCTGAGGCAGAAAAGGCCATTACACTTTATTGTGATAATAGTAGAGCAGTGGCTAATTCTAAAGAACCTCAAAACCATAAAGCTGCCAAACACATTGAGAGAAAGTATCATCTCATAAGGGAGACAATACAACGTGGTAAGGTGAATGTGGTAAAGATTCCTACAGAGCAAAACCTTGCTGATCCATTTACGAAGATGCTGTCTCAAAAGAGTTTTGAGGGCCATCTAGCATGGATGGGAATGAGGGATATGTCAAACTTGCTAGAGGGCAAGTAGGAGATTGTTGGAGTTATGTAAATATAGTGCCCTGAAAAGCAAGTGTATTTATATATAACTTAATTTTCTTCCAGTTACTTTTGTAACGAAAATATTTATTATTGATAAAACAAAAGAGAGTTTAGTTTTATTTGTATAAGCATCATATATTTAGTTATAAGGTACCAAGATTCTTTTGTAAGTAATATACATATACATGGAGATATATGGGAAACATGTATATTATTAGAATCTAAATTAATTGATTCATAGTTAAATAATCAAGTTGGTCGCTTGGCTATGATTTAGACTGTAGAGTTGCAATTTATCTCCATGTAAGCAAAAGAATTTACTACAAAGAAATGATGAGTTTCATATCATGATAGTAGTTGACTATCAATAATGGCACTATTAAATGAATCTAAAATCAAGTAAAGAATAAAGTAAGACGTTACTTTAATCTTAAAACATACACCTTAGCATTCTTTTATTACGAACCACAAGCTTGATGAATGGTGAACTCATATGTGTTTCATTATAATTCTTGATATGATCGGAATGGATTTTTACAGAGTATCATTTCAGTGTCTGTAAGTTGAAATTATTAATTGAAACATGTATCAGGGAATATTCACTCAAATAAAGAGTTTATAGTGATATCATCACTTTTAGATGTTTTACGAAGTTTAGTGATTAAATTGGCACCAGTAGTTTGATGGACTAGCTATCCATCAAGTCTTAACACCAAGATGAGATCTTGTGTGTTAATCACCAAATAGAGTAAAACGGGAGATCTAGAAGGAAAAACCAACATAAGGGCAAAATAGTAATTTTACCCGTTATTGTGTGGATGGCTATAATATGGTTCATAATAAAGTTTGCAATTAAACATCTTATTTGAAACATGTATTCTCATAATATTTAGTAATTCAAGAGTTCAACCAATTGTCTATAGTGGAATGACATTTGGTTAATAAGTTGAAATTAATTTTAATGAGATTAAATTAATTTTGGGCTTATTAGAGCTTGAATTATATAAGTCCAATTAGATTCCTCATTTGGCTTCTAGGAAGGTTATTAAGCAAAATAAGAAATATAAATAGAGATTTTAAAGCCCATGATTGAATGTTGGGCTTACTTTAATTAGAAGCCCAAATAAACATTTAATATTATGCTTGACTTTGTTTTGATTTGCTTAATTAGATTAATTAAATTGAAACATAGTTATTAAAGAAAGAAGGAGGGCATATTTTGATTTTTTATAACTAAATTTGCAGTTGCACATTTAACATTAAATTGCTAAATTAAAGATGATTTTTATCGTGCTTTTATCATCATTAAATAGAGTAATGATCTTATCGTTAAATGGTTTAATGATTGTCTTTTAATGATGGCATGTAATGTAACCTTTTAGCATTCATTTGATTAAAGAAAGGAAGAGGTGAATTTGATGTACTCTCTCTTCCTTCTTTCATCCATAAATGAAAATGAGAAGGTCTCATTAA
>JAOSBK010000206.1:46049579-46060916 GCA_027568895.1 Erythroxylum shatona
TGCTGCCGAATTTTCGATAACATTGATTCAAAGAAAGTTAGAATAAAATGAGATTTGAGTAAAAGATGAATTTTGGGTTTTGTTTGCATGTATGAGAAGTTTGTATGAATTGAATTTTTGATTGAGGAAATTTTCCAAGAAATGGGGAAAATGATATGGACTCGCATGAATTTGAATAAGATGGTAATAAGAGAGAAAGAAAAAAAAATTTATATCGGATTTCGGATAGTTTGAGTCTAAGGTATCCAACGCGACGTTTTTCTAAAGTGTATGTCATCGGATGTCGGTACTTGTGTTTCAGTTCGAATGCTTCGTTTGTTTGGTTCGTTTCCGAGCCAATTCGATTTGACTTCGTTTATATGCTTTGATTTCAAGTTTGCTTTCGATTTGTAATTGATTTGCTTCGATTCGTTTCGCTCCGTTACTCATCTTTTCGTATGGATCCATTTTGATACGAATTGATATCTTTGTTTGTTTCATTCGTATTCGATTCGCTATTGATAATGTCGCTTTGTTCTTCGCATCCAACTTTCGATTTGATTCGCTTTGTGTTTTCTGTCATCTTCGTTTTTAGCTTCCGTTTACGTTTTCCGATTGGGGTCCGATTCCGAGATCGGGTCCCAACATTAGCAATCCTTGCAAGACATTGGAACTCCAAGCTAGTTAAAGACTTCTGTAATTAAGTTAGTTTATGATTTTTATGTTTTAGAATCATATCAAGCATAGACATTCAATTGTATTATGAGCATTTTGTATTTTGTAATAAGCTTGTATAAACTCTGTTTGGATTAATTAATGATATATGATTGGGTTTTGCTTGTGATTCTCAAAAATTGTGATGTTGATGTGTGACGGTTGTGGTCACGCCACCCTTATGGGACGATGGGCTTTGTATGACTCTGGATTGTTAGGATTTGGAAACAGGGGCCAACATCTGTGTGGTATCAGAGATGACATTAAATGTCTCCGAATGCTGGTCGCTGAATGCGGGATTCAACAAGTTTAATGTATGATATGCTTCGCACTAGACCGAATATCTGTTATGTAGTGGAATTGGTAAGTAGATTCCAGTCTAATCCAAGAATGGAGCATTGGACTGCAGTTAAGTGTATACTAAAGTATCTTCATAGGACGAAGAACTTAATGCTTATTTATTTTGGAACTAACATTATTCTGACAGGATATACAAATTTTGATTTCCAATTAAATGTTGATTCAAGGAAATGAACTTCTAATTCTATATTTGTTTTAGGAGGTAGAGCCATTTTCTGGAGGACTATCAAGACTATGGAGGTTAAATATGTTGCTGCTTGTGAAGCAGTAAAGAAACAGTCTGACTGTTCAAGTTCCTAAATAAGTTGGAGGTAGTTCCTAAGGCAGAAAAGGCCATTATACATTATTGTGATAATAATGGGGAAGTGGCTAATTCTGAAGAACCTCAGAACCATAAAGCTACTAAAAACATTAAGAGAAAGTATCATCTCATAAGGGAGATAATAAAACGTGGTGAGGTGAATGTGGTAAAGATTCCCATAGAGCAAAACCTTGTTGATCTATTTATGAAGACAATGTGTCAAAAGAGTTTTGACGGTCATCTAGCGGGATGGGAATCAGGAATATGTCAAATTTGTTTTAGGGCAAGTGGGAGATTGTTGGAGTTATGTAAATATAGTGCCCTAAAAAGCAAGTCTATTTACATATAACTTAATTTTCTTCCAATTACTTTTGTAATGAAAATGTTTATTATTAATAAAACAAAAGAGTTTGGTTTTATTTGTATGAGCATCATATATCTAGTCATAAGGTACCAAGATTCTTTTGTACGTAATATATATATATATATATGGAGTTGTATGGGAAACATGTATATTATTAGAATCTAATTAGTTTATTCATAGTTGAATAATCAAGTTGGTCACTTGATTATGGTTTAGACTATAGTGTTGTGATTTATCTCTGTGTAAGTAAAATAGTTTACTTAAAAGGAATGATAAGTTTCATATCATGATAGTAGCTAACTATCGATAATGGCACTATTAAATGAATCTGGAATCATGTATGTTTTTAAAGAATAAAGTGGGCCATTAGTTTAATCTTAAAACATACACCTTAGCATTCTTTTATTACGAACTACATTCTTGATTAGTGGTGAACTCATATATGTTTCATTATAATTCTTGATATGACTGGAATGGATTTTTACAAAGTATAAATCTAGTGTTTGCTTGTTGGAATTATTAATTCAAACAAGTATCAGGGAACATTCACTCAAATAAAGAGTTTATAGTGATATCGTCACTTCTAGATGTTTTACAAAGTTTAGTGATTAAACTGGCACTAGTAGTTTGATGGACTAGTTACCTATCAAGTCTTAACACTAAGATGAGATCTTGTGTGTTAATCACCATATAGAGTAAAACAGGAGATCTTGAAAGAAAAACCAACATAAGGGTAAAATGGTAATTTTACCCTTTATTGTGTGGATGACTGTAATATGGTTGATAATAAAGTTTGCAATTTGACATCTTATTTGAAACATGTATTCTCAGAATATTTAGTAATTTGAGAGTTCAACCAATTGTCTTTAGTGGAATGACATTTGGTTAATAAGCTAGAATTAATTCTAATGAGATTAAATTAATTTCGGGCTTGTTGAACCTTGAATTATATAAGTCCAATTAGATTCCTCATTTGGCTTCTAGGAAGGTTATCAAACAAAGTAAGAAATATAAATAGAGGTTTTGAAGCCCATGATTGAATGTTGGGTTTACTTTAATTAGAAGCACAAATCAACATTTAATATTGGGCTTAACTTTTGTTTGATTTGATTAATTAGATTAATAAAGTTGAAACAAAGTTATTAAAGAAAGAAGGACGACATATTTTGATTTTTTATACCTAAATGTGCAGTTGTACATTTATTGTTGAATAGCTAAATTAAAGATGGTTTTTATCATGCTTTATCATCATTAAATGGAGAATTGATCTTATCATTAAATGGTTTAATGGTTGTCTTTTAATGATGACATGTAATGTAACCTTTTAACATTCATTTGATTAAAGAAAGGAAAAAGTGGATTTAATGTACTCTCTCTTCCCTCTTTCATCCATTAATGAAAATGAGAAGGTCTCATTTAACTTATTGATCTTTTCATATAGCCATCTTAAACAAATGAGAAGAGAATCATTTGTTAGCTTTTTTATGATTGATTAAAAAATGAAGTGATGAATTAGATGCACTTCACTTCTTTATTTCGTGATAACCGAAATTGACAAAGAGAGTAAGAAGTGTTCGTTCATTTTCAACTTACTCTCTCCTCTCATGCATGGATAGCCGAAACTTGAATGAGAAGAGTCTCATTTTTTGCTTTATTCTTCTAAGAAAAATCTCCTTAAAATATTTCTTCTCCTTTCCCACCAAAGGATCTTGTTAACCAAGTTGTCCAAGAAGAACAAGTGGTAGTACAACAACAAAGAGAGGATACATTAACAAAGGAAAGGATAAAAAAGAGTCAAAGCGATAGCAAGGATTTGGAGAGGATATAAAAGCGAGGAGTCAAAGTTGTAGCAAGGAGTTGGTATATTTCTACCACCTTATTCTTATGTAAATTTTTTTTGTTATACCATATCATGTATGGCTGAAACATGTTGATTTGGTTATGTTATTTCTACTATGTTTTGATTTATAAAAAGTTTTGAAATCTACCATTTTAACCAAATCATGCATGCTTTTTTTTTATTCCAACAAAAACCACCTTCTTTTGGCATGATCACTGGACTCCTTTTGGTTTTTTTGACTCTATTTTAGATCCTAATTCCTTTTTTTAATATTCTTTGCTCAAATATCACAGTGAATAATGGTTTACCAAAGCTAAATAGTTTTGTATCACTTTCATCTTCCACTTTCACAACTTTTCTCTTAACTATTATCTTAAACACCTCCAAATATAATGAAATCAGTTGGTTGCTCAAATCTTCATGTGCTTTCTCTAAGCCTTCATTTTTTACTCTATTTAAAATTACTAACCAAACTATTTTTCTCATATGGTCTAAGAATAATTCTCCTTGCACTTCAACCACTTTCTGACTGAAAAACAAAATTGGCTTTCAACAATTGACAGAATAACTTAGTACTTGGCCTTTACTAATCAATGCATTTGTTAATAATCTACTTCTGAAAATATAAAGCATATCTGTTTTCAATGCCAATTCATTCAATATGCTTGGAAGCTAATAATTTAGCTCTATCACTTAGACACTTCTCCTTATTCTTGGCTTGAGACTATCAAATGGTTTAGTGAGCTCCATTTGACATATGATGGAGATTTATGGGTTTTCAAAGTGGCTTTCATTTACCTTGTTGCTGCCATTTGGGGGAAAAAACATAGTTTTTGAAAACAATACTACCTCCAAAGAGACTTCTTTACAAGCTTTATACAATAGAATTAGACTACAAATCTTAGCCTATAGGAACAATCTCAGCTTTAGCACTCAATGATAAATGATCTAGAGAGTTAGTTAGTTCAGCTAATCCCTTATTTGTATTTTTGAGTTTCTTAATCTTGATGATATAGTGTTAATCAATTTTGTACATATTTTTTTTTGTACATATTTGTTTTGAGCAAACCTATAGTACACTTATTTCCACTTATTAATACGTTGTCCACTTAAAAAAAGAATCCATGCCATATTTTAACTGCTTAAGGTTTAAACGGGTTAGAAAGAGAAATATGTCCTTCCTTTCTTTAATCTAGCTTTCCCTTTTTCCCTTTCCCCTTTCCTCCTTACTTTGGCTCCTAATTTTTACCCACTATATTCTCTCTCCATTTTTCTATCATTATTTACACATCTTACTTTCCACCACCTTTATTCCTCCTCTAAGCATCAGTTGGATTCTCTAGGTAAATTCCTATTAGGGGTATTTTAGAGATTTATCCTTTACTGCTTCCTAAGTTACCATTTTAAGTAACTGCTTTTTAGAATTTAAACCTTTGTGGTTAACTTTTTTACTTTGCATGGAAGTATTTTCACTAACTCTAATTTTCCAACTTTGCCTTTGAAATCTATTCCCCCTTAAACCCATATTATTCCCCTAACTTTCCTAAGTATCCTTCCTCTATAGGTAAGGGATAACAAACCTAGTAAACTACCCTTTAACTAGAGATTTATCTTAGGTTAACCCCTACTTCTTCCCTACATTAATGTCTACCTATGAATAGGGTTAGAGTGGTAATAGTCTTCCTAACCTAGACCAAAAGCAAGCAATAGGTCCATCAAGATGGTAGAGTTTTTCCTCATAAAAAGATTAGCATTCTCTTAAGTTAAAAAATTGATGTCAAACCAGTAGAAAGTTAGAGGCTTCTAAAAGGTCCTACTAAATGAGGATCAACTCTTCTCTTCCAATTTATAAGCAAGGATTGAACTTAAGAAATAATCAAATCATAGTTGATCGCGTTTTTCTGATATATATAGTTTTAATATTTTAACTTTGACATTCTACAAGCGTACGGGTCATTTGTCTAGTACCTAAGGTGTCGATACCACGTGGAGGTTTAATCTAATACTAAAATCTAAGGCTAAAACTAATAGCAGAAATTCAAATTTAACTAAACTGAAACAATTCACTTAATCGGTTCAATCAAATAACTCAATTCAAGAATTAATTATGAAATATTAACTAATCAACAAATTCCAACATGCAAATCAAGAACCAACCTAAAGAACTACCAATTGAGAAAAAGGGGAAATTTATACCTATCTTCAATACTAACCTAATTAATTATGAAATGTCAGATTATTGGTCCTAGACTATCATAAGGTTGATTAGTATCTCCTGAGTTATAACCAAACGCCCTAAATTATAGACCCTAATCAGATTTTGGAAACTTGTAATTTCTTAATTCACAATTTATCCAAACCCTAATTAGATTTCTCACTAGACCACTGGAACCTATGTGAGATCTCTCATCATATAATTACCAATTTGATTGATGTCTCATTCATATTAAATCACCTAGCTCTTGTTAGCCCAATTTAATCATTTTTTTATTCGATACCTCAACATTCATAAAATCCTATCTCAATAGCTATCCCAGTTCTATAGATAAATAAAATTAAAATACACTGAAAACTAGATCTGAACGGATGACAGAGGCAGTAATGTTGAGAAACCTCCTATTTTGGGAAGTACTTCACATCAGCTTCTTCTCAACGCCTCTTTTCCTTCATCTCTTTCTCAATCTCTCAATGAACTCTCTCAAGGGTTTCTTGATGGTGGCTGATGCAAGAAGTTCATTTTCCTCTTATGTCTTATTCTTTTTATACTTGATATGTTTTTTGGTAGCCCTAGGATTTTTTTGGGGGTTGAAAAGGTCTGAAAAACCCTCAAAACTTATCTTTTCTGTGTGTCTGAGCATATGTCCAATGCAAGCCATGATCATGGCCCAAATGTAAGCTCTCTTTCACCATAACTGTGATCCAAATCTAATGCTCCTATCACGATTATGGGCTATCTCCCTCGCTTCTGTCATGATCATGGCAGGATGGGCAATGATCGTAGGTCATTATTTCGATCCAAAATTTTCCAAAACTTCTCCATTATTTGCTTTTGACCCTAAAACACTAACAAACACATCAAGGTGCCTCAAAGACATAATAATTAAGCTTAAATGCTTGTACTAACCCTTAAAAATAGTTAAACACAAAATATTCACAAACTGACACAATTCTACTGAAAACACATACTAAACAATTGAATAACAGATAAACATATATCAAACTATTCCCTAAAACATGATGCATTTCACATTTATTACATCCCCACATTTAAACATTTGCTTGTCCTTAAGCAAACAAAACAACAAAAAAATATAAATTCACACAGCACGCAATGCAGTAATGAGACAATGGCTTCAATTTCATGAAATAAATTTAATTTAAAACATATTCATTCAAGTCATTTCAAATCATTAACATGCAAAATTCGTGTCTTGGGGCTCTGAACTAAATATACATATTAATCCAAACTCAAGTGTTAAATTTTTTACCATTCTCAATTGCACATACTCATTAGTAATTCTTTGGTCATTCAACTCTGTAACTAATCCTAGGTACGTTTTCATGAAAAGCCAAACTATCACAAGTTTGTTATGTTAATTCGAAAAAATATTTTTATTTTTATTGACTTTTTATGAACATGGACTTACTCTTTTTACGTAGAGGCAAACATTGCTTGGTTGGAAGGTCATTCTAGCCTTTTTTATGTGAAAGCATACATTTGTGATGCGTGTTCATTTGATTACTCAACTATATCACATTCTTAACCAGCTACTAGCTCTATTCATAACCCGAAGGCCAATAGAATAGTTACTTATTTTAACAAAATAATAGTTTTCTTAATTTCCTACTCTGTTGTTTTAGTTACTTGTTTTCATTAAAAAAAAACTAGCAAAGCTACTTAGGTTAAAGGCCTCAATTTATGAATGAATGTAACAATTTAGAGGGCTACATTTAAACACTAAATCCTGATTAAGCAGCATATTTAATCAAAGAACCCCCTAGTTCACTAATTTTTCCAGTCAATAATTCTCTATAACCTAATAGAACATGTTCAAAATTAAATCAATTTCGATCCATCTAATATATTGAAACATTCACATGATTCACAGAATGCAACCTAACAAACTATCATTCACTATGCAAAATTCTCATTCAAATAAAAGACATCATTCTCCCCACACTTGAACAACAAATTAAAAAGAATAAATCTAAAAAGAAAGAAAGGGTTTAGAGCAAGGATTATGGTGACGGAGGTGGTGATGGGGTTGAAGGTGGCAGTTGAACATCCTAAGCCTTGAAATAACAATGAATACAATGTATGTCTCAGCTCTCATGTCATTGGGTTCGAGCCATCTCCTTCATCCTTTGGCAATTCTCTGTAAGTGTATCTTTAATTACCTTGGTGTTTGCGGAGATTGTGTCAAGTACCTTCTTCCAACTAGTTTTTCTGCATCTTCTTCCTCTTCAAACACCTCACTAGTTGAATCCCCTTTTTACTATTGTGAGGCACTTGAACTTGCTTGACCAGTCCTACCTTGACGTGTATCTTGGCACTAATATCCTAAAGTTCCATATTATGGGACTTTAGGATTTCAACCTCCCATAAACGACGGTGGTTTATAAACTTAGGAAGGTAGACTACAAGTCCGTTGTACTCAACTCCGTAGTGGTTAGCTATGGTTGAAACCAAGTAACTCATTCCTAAATTATTGCTCCTTTTCTTTCAACAACAATAATTGCATTAAAAATGTGGGTGGTTGTGCAAACTTAGATGATATAATCTATGAACCAAAATATGAGCAGTTCCTTTGTCAAACACTTGTTGGTTTCCATTTTTTCAAAAACAATTTGGCATATGAATTTGTGCATCAACAAGTGTTCATGACTCCTAATAATGTTGTTGTATGCATTATTAGTGTTAGAGAATTGCTCTAAAGGTAATCACCATTAGCACTTATTGTACAAATCATTTTGTGATTAATAAAGCCATTTTTCATTATTTCGATGTTCATACATTTATGCATTTGATGTTGATCTAAAATTGATTTAATGAAGTCCTTGATACAAAACATAGCATGGAGGAAATCATGATGACATCATGATAATGAGATTCCTATTATGTGTAATTATGTTAGTACCTAAACTTTCCCTAGTCATAGGATTAATGAGATGGGATGTCATTAATCTGGATATACTAGCACATATTATACTCCTTAATTGGATCAAGTGGTAAATCTTATAAGCTGTAGATATGAGTTGTTTAAAGCTAAACATGTAGATGCTTACTAAAAGTAGTAAGTACATTAGATTGACCTACTATGAGAATATCATATGGATATTCTATTTCAGTATCAATGATAGTCTCATCATAGCAATAGTGCAAATATCCTTTGATTTGAGGTGCTCAAAGATATCTTAGATACTGATCCTATGCTTTGAATCTATTTATCAGTGCCTTTTAGAGGTTACTTATAGGGTGGAGATTGGGTACAACTTGAGGTATTTGGAGGTAATTGAATAGCCAATAAAGGATTCGCCACTCCTAATAGAAGGAAATGATACCCACAGTTTCTTATTAGGGTCATTACTTAGGAGTCTTTGGACAGAGTAGATATTTTTTATGAAGAGAGTCTTCAATGATACATAGAGTAATGAGATCCTTAGGACAAGATCTAATATAACTTGGACTAGATGTGACGTAGTCAGTCTAGTAGGAGTTGACACTTTGACCATACTCTAAACCAAGTAGGGTATAGATGGTAAAAGGATGAATTGGATGACAACATTACGTATGGAAGGGTTTGTAGTTAAACCTCTAACTTTCTGATCAACTGGGGGTCATGACGTGTTGCTAGATACCACTCTTGACTTACTTGAATTAAGTGTTAGTTCAAGTGGCCAACATAACTGGGAACCTTATGGGTCACACACATAGGAGATCTGAAGGATGAGTAAAATGGACTTGAATGGTGATTCAAGATACAAGAGAGTGTTTCGGGATAATATCACGATGTGATTATGGTAGAAAATGTTGCATAGAATGGATTAGAAATAAGTGTTGTTAGCTGTCGATTTGGTCATTAACTTCCCAAAATTTCCATTAATGCATGCTATTTCCCATAACTTCCATTAATGCATGCCATTCATGACCATTAGCTTCCTATAACGTCCTATTAATGATGGGGGTTATAGAAGGCCAAATAGGGCAGAAAAGAATCATCATTTTCGTGCATCTTGTATAAGAAACAATAGAAAAGAAAGGTTCTTTCTTACACACACTCTTTTTCTCTCTAACTCTCACAAGAGTTTTTGTCTTTGCTAACACAAAGAAAGAATTCTAGCCATCTCCTAGTGAGGTTTCATCCTTCTATCTTTATGTGGACTTTCATTAGAGACAATCTATATTGATCGTTGTGGTTTACAACAAACTCGTGAGAAGATTAAAAAACAAAGGAGATTATCGGAAAGGTACGTAAACATCCTATATTTCATGTTTGTGTTCTCTATATCTATATGCATGAGTAGATTTGGTTTTTGAGGTTCTGTTTTATTTTCTATCGTGTATATTTGATATATATTATATATGAGATGTATGATCGAAACCTTATAGTGGTATCAGAGTTGTCTTGTGCCTTGTTAGATGTAGAATACATGACATGTGAAAATTGTTTTCATGGTTGTGACAACTTAATGTCTTGTAATGTTTTGTTCTAAATTAATTCTAGAAAAAATTTCATGATTTTATTTCACCAATACGTCCATAAGATATATGTAAATTATTCTGTGTGATTGAAAATATTTTTAATGTGATTAAATATTTAATTTCAAATTTACAAGAACATGCATGAAATTTGTATTTCTGCTAGCCATGTGATGCCTATTAGCTAAACTGATGATGTTACACATGATTTTTGTGGAATCTGATTCTGGAAAGATTATGTAAACATATTTTCAATGTTTTTATTCTTATGTAATTTTTTAGAATTATTAAAATTGTTTTAATAATTTTACCAAACAATTTTCAGGTCTGGGCAATTTTCAAGAAATTATAGGATCTGTTTTGTTTGATATTTTGTATGTTTATATTTTAGTTCTCGAATCTTAAAACTATTTTCATGTAATAAAAATGAGTTAATTTGATGTCTGATGCATGCCTAAATGATTTTTCTCAAATTTTGATTTCCAGAAAAATTTTAGAATTCGTATTTCTCATTTTTGGTGTCTTATTGGTGTTTCGGTGATCATAATAATTTTTGGGTGATTCCTAAATTATTTTGATCATCATGAAATGACTTAGAGATTCTTGGAATGATGATTTGATGTTCTAGAAATTTTTGTAAATTATAAAAATTAATTTTGAATTAATTTTAGTACAACAATAGATTTTCTAGTAAAACTAGAAAAACTGGCATGCCCAAGTGTTGGATTGGGCTTAGATCCAAGTGTTGGATTAGGCTTTCATGTTAGGATCCATCAGATGCCATCAGCAAAATGATGTGTTTACATATACGCATTAGAGAATGCATGGTTAGGAGAATGTGTGGGCTTACATTGTTGGCCCCTGAAATTTTCTTTTTTAGCATGATGAGAATATTTTGGGGTCTTGCTAGATTATTTATGTTGTAATAGATTAGCTTGTTAATGTGGGTAAGATAATATGGCATAGGTTAAGGGCATTGAACTATTAAAGTAGTGGGAGAGTATAAGGCCAAATTTGGCAAGTCACTTAAGTTTAAAAACCATAAGGCATTAAAGGAAGGGCAAGGTGGACTTTTATCA
>JAOSBK010000206.1:46076394-46090472 GCA_027568895.1 Erythroxylum shatona
ATTTTTTATGACTTGTTTCAATTGCTAATAACACCATTTATTCAATATTCAATTTGAAGTTCACTATATTAATGCTTTTTACAAGTCTTTAAGAGATAATCTGCTATTCTAAAGAAGTTAAGTTATAAAGTAGTGGTTTACTGGATAACAATTACTTATGCGTTCATCTAATATCTCTTTACATATATACTTTTATATATACTGCTATGAACTGCTATATATCCCTTTACTTATGCTTGAGACTATGTACTGCTATATATGTCTTACATTTATTCTCTGCTTTCATATCTAAAAACCAACAATAATTTATCAATGCTCTAATAAGTTTATCAATGATAAAATTCATACCACCTAGATACCTTAGACACCCTTCAATCATATCAATCAGCAATTAACACGCCCTAAGCAGTTCAGATGATTTTTCACTCCAACTTCAAACAAGTTGATGCAAACACATTTAAACAAGTTGACCCAACTGCTTGGCTACCACAAAAGGGAACAAGCAGGCTGTTATAACCCTTCATCAAACAAAAAGACTCCTCACATACACAGGGAAGAGACGAGAAGCAAATAAATTTGTCTCTTCCAATCTTGGTCAAGTTGATTGGAAGAGACGAGAAGGCCAAATAAGTATCACAAAAGTTATTTGCCTAACGAGGTAAGCCAAACAACCACATTAATAGCAAAAAAAAAATGGTGACAAAGTTAGGTTTACAAGAAACATACCTAATTCATACAACTAGCAGAAAAATGTTGAAGAAGAGACTAGACTGTGAAGAGAGAGAGAGAGACGAGAGCGAGTAGGACAAGAGTGAGGTAGACGAAAGCGTGAAGCGTGAAAATGAGAGCAAGAGAAACAAGGACATTTTAGTGCTCAACATGGTAATGTTTATTCCGACATACCTAGAATAGGGAAAGACAAGGGTATGTCCTCTTTAATTATTCTCTAGAGGTCGGAGAATAATTAAACCCGGAAATAGTTATTCTAACTCTCTTTTTGTAATCAAACAGAAGAATGGGTGAAATAGCTATTGTAACTCTCCTTTTGTAATCAAACAGAAGAATAAGTAATTGTCATGAATACACTAAGAATAAAATACTTTATCCATTAATGTGGCGTAAGAATAAAACAATTACTCCGTTGAACCAAAGATGCCCTCTTGGCGTTTTAGGTTTTGGAATGGGAAACGTGGAAGCATCCGAAATAAGTAGAAGGGAAGGAAAACCGCACTTGCTGGATTGTTGGACAACACAAATTTTTTGGTTGAATTAAAACTTGAAACGTCTATACTCTTCTCTCCGTTCGTTTTCCCTCTCAGTTCTGCATTCTCTTCTTTCTTTGTTTCTCTCGAGCTGTAGATCATAAACTCAATTAAATTAAATTGGTATTACTTGTACAAGAGAGTCCGAGTAGCAGTTGTTCGGTAATGCGAGGAACAAAAAGGGTGGTGACAGTGGAGGAGGAGTTGTCACCAGCTGCTTACTTGTATTATTACCATGGGATTTGTACAATTGGAGGAATGTTCAGTGCTGGTGCCACTCACCTCGCCATCACTCCTCTTGACGTCTTGAAAGTCAATATGCAGGTTTTTTTTTTTCTGTTTTCCTCCTTATTATATCTTATTTCGCCTATACAATTGTTTATGTGCTACCTATGCCTGCCTTTTTCAATCAATCTATCACATCAGAGAGAAGGGTTTTGCTTGCTGAAGTATGTCAGGAGGTGGCAGCAAGGTTCAGAGCAGAACTCGTGTCTGCCTGCATCCTTTTTCTTTTTATTAGAATGTAATTTGGACAAATCAACTAAAAACTTTATCTTCACTGAATTTCTTGGTGGCCTGCCTGATTCCCTATCATTGCCCAAGCTATAATTTTGATCTTGATCGCTTAATTTTTATAAACTCTACAATTTCTTCGGGAGTCCCGCTTCCTCTGCTCCAAAATTTCCATTTTTGACTCCGATTCCTTTCTGTATTTGGCATTATTTTCGATCCTTCACTGCAGAATCAGCTAATCGTCCAAGGTTGATGCTGTTTCAGGCAGGCCGCAGTCCGCTTACATTTGGCTTAGGAAAGAGTAGGACCCGAAGAAGTCCTTTTAACGTCTTTATACTGTAAAAGCAATACTCATTGTGCGATCATACTTTGGTTGTTTTAATTTAGCTTAATTAAATGGGCTTCTTACTTCTTGAATAAGGTGTCCAAGCACTATATATTTCCTGATTCTTTTGCCTTTCTTTTAATGTCTTTCATTTCTCTTCTACTAAGCAGTAAGCACACGTTCTAAGGAATTCAGGTTCATGTTATTTCTCTATTCTAGGTTAATCCAGTCAAGTATAGCGGTATTTTGTCAGGGTTCTCTACACTGTGGAAAGAACAAGGCCCTTCGTCCCTGTGGAGGGGTTGGTCGGGAAAGTTCTTTGGATATGGTGTTCAGGGTGGCTGCAAATTTGGTCTTTATGAATACTTTAAAAGACTTTACGCAGATGTCTTTGCGGATAAAGAGAAAACTTTCATATTCTTTCTTAGCAGTGCCTCTGCTCAAGTATTTGCTGATGTGGCTCTCTGTCCATTTGAAGCTGTGAAAGTCCGTGTCCAGGCACAGCCACATTTTGCTAAGGGTTTAATCGATGGTTTTCCCAAACTCAACAGAGCAGAAGGACTTGCAGGGTTAATATGATTCATGAGAATTTGAGCATGTTTCCTTTTTTCACTTCTGCAATCATGTTCACAATTGTATCATTCACTGCAGCTTTTATCGGGGACTTTTTCCTCTCTGGGGCCGCAACCTTCCTTGTAATACTACTTTATCTGCTCACAGCTGGTTTCAATTGCTCTTCTACCCTGCAAATTCAATATCTTTCTTTGATGGATTTGTTTAAATTTTATGTCATCATGCCTTTGCATTGCCTTTTGGACTAACATGAAAGATGGAACTCAAGTCTTTTAACTAAGTGGTCATATTTGACTACATTACTGGGATACTTACTTAAGCAGTTCCCTTGTGGCCTCTTGTGGTTGTGCAGTTGTTTCTGTTTGCTTTATTGTAAAACAGCTTCTTCCATCTGACTGAATTTCATTTGGGTAATGATGTCATTGGCAGTTTCTATGACAATGTTTTCGACCTTTGAGCATTCAGTGGACCTGATATACCGCAACATCCTTCAGAGGAGAAAGGAAGATTGCTCCAAGGCTCAACAGCTTGGGGTGACATGTTTGGCAGGGTATGCAGCGGGAATTATTGGCACTGTGATTTCTAATCCTGCTGACAACATTGTTTCTTCTCTTTACAACAAAAAGGCTGAAAATGTGCTTCAGGTATCGCATAATTGTCTTGATCCATGTGGAGAGATTCAAGTTAAATGTACTCACACACCATGTAACATCTCTCAGGCAGTAAAGAACATTGGGCTTGCTAATCTTTTCACACGAAGTCTTCCTATTCGAATCACAATAGTGGGCCCTGTCGTGACTTTGCAATGGTTCTTCTATGACACAATTAAAGTCCTTAGTGGATTGTAAGTCTCTTTTCTTTGTTGCACTCTTGCATAAGCATTGCATAAGGTCAAGAGATTTGACTTTTATCTTGCACCTTCGTAAACTATGAGGAAAAAAGTAAAGGGGTAAAAAAAAAGATAACTAGAAAAGACAGACTGTGAAGTCAGACAGTTATTAGAGTTCATTCCACTTCAATTATTTTGTACGTAGTGCCAACCAATCTCCCTCTGTGCTAACTGCCCAACCATACATCCTAATTCTTCCAGTAATTTTTTGATCACTGATGATCTTTGTCTTTTCTAGCAGAAATATATATATCTAGGCTAATCTGGGCCGGTTAAGTTCTCTCAATGATCTATAACGTAGGGGTTTACGCTTCGCCTAATACAACAGTAACTCTGATACAAAAGAAGTGAATTGCAGAAGGAACAGGAGATTTATAGAATTTGGATATTGGTGGATAAAAGCTATTTAATATGTCTTAACTTCCAAGCTAACTGACGTAGGGGGTTTGACTTTGACTTTAGTTTACAAATTTAGTTTTCTGCTTCATGAAGATGGCATTGTTAGTGTTTATCCTTTCTGTTATTTGAAGTATTTCGTTTCTGAAAACTTTTAGGCCCACCAGTGGAGGACTTGGCAGGCATCAGGAAGATGCTACTCCATCAGCATGAACTCAGAGGAAATACTAACCTGCAGTTCTGTCACTTCAGTTTCTCCATTCATCAGATACTCATGATACCATGGTTGCAAAGATACATGCATTTTCTTCATCTAGCTTCTGAAATGAAATTCCTTCATTTATCTCTACCCTTTTATCATTTTTTTAGCTCAGCGCCTCATTCCATATAGCCCCTGCAAGAAGTTTGAGCATCACGGGCAAGGCTTTCTGTCATCTGTACTTGAAGTTGATTAGACCATCATTCTGTTTAGTTAGGTGTACCAGGATACAGCTGAGGTCATGTTTAGTGGGCCAATTTGTATGAGATCATGTTTGTGAGTCTCTCAAATTAAGAACCTGAAGCTGTAGATGCACAAACGTGAAAAGTTTATACATGCTTATGCACTTTATAGTGTCCAATGCGGTTTCAGATTATGGATGAACCTGGAAGCAAATGTGGTGAAAGTAATTGCCCTGATCCTTAGTGAAAGAGGATTTTGAAGGAGCTGGTTCCTATTACTAGATCGACTTGTATTCCTGTTTAATTGCAGGCTGTCCTCTCAATCCTTCAATCCCTTTTCTTTTCCCCTAAAATATTTTTGGGATTGCATAGTTCTATTTTTAGTTTTTGATGTAGTTTTTATAATAAATAAAATTTATAAGAAGAATTAAAATTTAAAAGTAGTTAAATAATTAGCTTTATTTGAAATTTTGTATATAATGAATAATAATAAATTTATTATATTACATTAAAAATAAAGAATTTAAAAAAGTAAGAACTTTATAAAGTAATGTTAACTTATCGATATGTTTATTAAATAATTTTAATGTTAGATTAAATAATTTAATTATATTAGTCATAATAATTATTAACTATTGATATCAAGTAATATTTATTTAGTTGAAAAGCATAAAGATAAGATCATTTTCCCGAGCAACTGTACTGAATATGATTGGTATACTTGAGGTTGGGTACAATCAAGGGCCGATCTATAACGAGGGCAAGTAGAGGTCCTCGTTGTCTCCAACAAATTTTTTTATAAAAAATTATTATTTTAAGTTTTATCTTTATTAAAAAAATAAAATTTTATTCTTATTAAAATTTTGTCTCTATTAAAAATAAAATTTTACCTCCTTAAAAAAATTTCTAAATCTGCCATGGATGGGTACAATGCAAAGATGGAGAGACTTAAAACAACATCAACAATGTAACCATACTCTTAGCTAAAAGGGAAGAGTACTTCGAAAACAGAGAAAAAAAGGGTGTGGCTGGCGATGACCAAGTCTCTAATAAGGAAAAGTAAAAGATTGCAGCTGGTGTTGATTGATGCATGCAGGGAATGAGTTTCTAAGTTGGTTGGTACATAGTAGACCAGCCCGTCAACGTTTTTTTCGTAAGGTTGACCTATTCAACTTGGCCAACCCAACTAAAAACCTTAACGTTTGGATGATTTTTCTTCTTTTAAAATTTTCGGCCTATTGCTTATACAGTCACTAATAACCAATCATCTCTCTCTCTCTCTCCTCGTGGTCCTATCTTAGGTTACACGATATGGATATTGTTTTTTTTTAACCTACGAATCTTAGAAAGGTTCCAACTGTGACAAAATATCTTTAAACTATCCACTCTCATATTAATCCCTACTCACGCCAAATCAGCTAACAAAAAATAAAATATTGGTTAAATAGATTTCTTCATTTTTGAGAGTCGAATTCGAATCGGCTTGTATTGTTGGCAAATGCTATACTTCACATAACAGAACTATTCCCATAATCTGACAGCTAAGTCCATTATCCATTTACATAATATCTGGACCAAGACATGCATGTGTCTGGTCAGATTCACACTAACTGTTACTTGTTATTTATTAGTATTACAGAGACGTCAACACGTAATGTAAGAGGGACTAAGCTCCGACATTAACTCTCAGCCCCCAACCCAACAGGTGGGGTCCGTCAAAAATTGAATCTTTGTTTATTAGTCCTTAATTTCCTCTCACGCATTTCCCGGAAACCCACTCCTCCAGTAAATTAAAAACTTATTATTATAGACAATACGCAGAAGCCAGATGAACAAAACAATGGTTAAAATCTGATCTTTCTTTAGATGGATGGGAAATGAAATGATTTGTGTAGGTAAAGATTCCAGAAAACCGCGTTCTTTTTATGGTTTTTTGAACTAACACCTCCTTATCAATTGAAGGCAGTAAATAAAGGAAGACAGAAAGAAAGAGGAGGACGGACAGAGGGAGATAGCTGGTCAGCACTTCCATCCGCTGTTTCTCAGCAGCAGCAGCCCTAGTCAATTGCAAAACTTTTCATTTTTCTTTATAATTCAATTCTATTCATATAAGCAAGCAAGAAGCGAGCTTCTAATGCCCTCGTGTTACTATTGTTGAACATTGATACCCCCATCCTCCTCCACTCATTATTCTTTACATCATTCAAACGTATCCCTTTTCCTCTATATCTATCCAGAGTAGAGATACTCCAGATCCGTTCCTGCTCGCACTTTCTACAACTACTCCTCCTCTTCCGTTATATTGGTATGGGTATACTTTAAATTCGTTACACTACTTCCTTTTTTTTTTGTGTGAATTCTGATGCGTTATTGTTCTTAGCGTTCCGATCTTAATCAGATATTTCTCTTTTATGTTTTGGATGAATTTTGACCATAGTTTTACAGAGAATCACTGGGATTTTTAAACAAACTGAGGATCTAGCATCATTTGGTGTGATCTGTCTATGAGATGCTCTCTCTGTGAGTGTCCCAAGTTTCTTCACTAATGATGTTTTATTATTTTGTGTTATCAGTTTGACTTATGAGCTACTGTTGGATGAGGAAAAGGGTCTGAAATAGTTCTCTAGGAATTGTGACTGTTTCATGGGCAACACATGCCGTGGATCTTTCAAAGGAAAACTTTATCAGGGCTACAATCAGCCCGAGGATCAATCAATCATCAGCTCCAATTCCAAGCGCAACCATTCCTCTGACAACTCTGTTTCTGAACATTCCCCATCCACCCTCACTTGCCAAGATTTGTCCAAAAACACCGCCCCTGAAAAGGACTGCTACTCATCTCCCCTCAGCCCCACCAAGAAAGAGGTAATTATGAGACGCGGCACTGATAACCAGGCTTACTATGTTTTGGGTCATAAAACTGCAAACATTCGTGACCTTTATACTTTAGGTCGTAAATTAGGACAAGGACAGTTTGGTACTACGTATTTGTGCACTGAGATTGCCACTGGCAATGATTATGCTTGCAAGTCAATTTCCAAGAGGAAGTTGATTGCCAAGGAGGATGTGGAAGATGTTAGGAGAGAAATTCAAATAATGCACCATTTGGCAGGTCATAAGAATATCGTGACCATTAAGGGTGCATATGAGGATCCTTTATATGTTCATATAGTTATGGAGCTTTGCTCCGGAGGAGAGCTGTTTGATAGGATCATTCAGAGGGGGCATTATAGTGAAAGAAAAGCAGCTGAATTGACGAAGATTATTGTAGGGGTCGTTCAGGCCTGCCACTCACTTGGTGTAATGCACAGAGATCTTAAGCCCGAGAACTTCTTGTTGGTGAACAAGGATGATGACTTCTCACTCAAGGCCATTGATTTCGGACTTTCTGTGTTCTTCAAACCAGGTAGAAATTCCCAACTTTTTGCCAGATGCATTCAATATTGTAATCTAACCAAGATCCTGTTGGTACTCGTTAATTATCAAATTGTTGCTGCACCATAGTTTCTTTTATTAGTCTATTGTGTCAAATTCTTTACCTCATCTTTTGTGGTTGATGCATTCTTTTGTTCGCTTTTAAATTACTTTTCTTGTGTCTGTATTTCTTGTTTGCGTAACTGTGACTAATTTTTGCAAAAGTTTCTGTAGATACTCGATCCAAATACTTGAAACATAGCAGTAAGTGGCAACATGTGGTTGGAAGCCACATGTTGTTTGATACATCATAGTCCTTTAAAACTTCACGTGTTGTTTGATACTTCAGGTCAAATTTTTACTGATGTGGTTGGAAGCCCATATTACGTTGCTCCTGAGGTGCTTCTCAAACATTATGGTCCAGAAGCTGATGTGTGGACTGCTGGTGTCATATTATATATATTGCTAAGCGGAGTGCCACCATTTTGGGCAGGTGAGTGTTCCTTGTTGTATGGCTTGAGCAACATAATCTTTTCAATTCTATGTCCAATGGATTAAGCGGTTCATCTGTTTGCATTTCAGAAACACAACAAGGAATATTTGATTCAGTGTTGAAGGGATACATTGACTTTGAGTCAGACCCCTGGCCCCTTATATCAGACAGTGCAAAAGATCTTATTAGGAAGATGCTCTGCTCTCGTCCATCAGAACGCTTGACTGCCTATGAAGTACTGTGTATGTCTAAGCTTTCAATTGCTTTCATAACTTGTATTCTTGAAGTATCTGATGTAGATAGGACCACATGAACTACTTCTCAGATTGATGTTCATTCTTCCCGTGGTTACAGCACATGCAAGTGGTATATTGCAGAATAATTATGTGGAAATTGCAGCCAAATAGTTTCTTTCTACCTTGTAATTTGATTTCTTTCTAAGGCATTATTACGTTTTTATTCCTAATTAAACCGAGAGGTCAACTCTTAATTCCATTATTTTTAACAAGTATTTGGATCTAGTAGTTAGCGCTTTATGATCAGAAAATGTTTCCCAAGCAGCTAGTGTTCTGCAAATCAATTCCCTTATGTTCATTTTTTATTCTCTTTCCGACTTACTGCCCTTAAATTGGGCTAGACAACATGGATAGCTTCATTCTCTCAGAGGCCCACCCCACATCATCATCCCAAAGATTTGAATCTTACCACCGATCCTCGTCCCTGGATATTAGGAGTCAATCTAACCTTTTCTACAAAGTTTGTGATGCAGAAACTTGCTGCTTTTGTAATCAGTCAGCACGTCTATAAGTTTGTGCTGTGCCCAAGACCAAACTCAAACTGAAATATGCTTGTTTTGTCAGGTCATCCTTGGATATGCGAAAATGGAGTTGCTCCTGATAGAGCATTGGACCCAGCTGTGCTTTCTCGTCTTAAGCAGTTCTCAGCAATGAATAAATTAAAGAAGATGGCTTTACGAGTAAGTTCATGATCTCTGGACTGTATACTTTGGGTGTCAATGGCACTCAACAAAGAATAGATATAATTTCATATATTAACATGAGGCTTAGCTTACAACATAGTGTAACGTTTATGATTCCTACATTGCTACTTCTGGGAAAAATTCACTTTTTTCCTGATGCTTCCGCTACTTGCTTTGATTTATTGTATCAGGTAATAGCTGAAAGCCTTTCTGAGGAAGAAATTGCAGGTTTGAGAGAAATGTTTAAGAATATGGATACTGATAATAGTGGCGCAATTACATATGATGAATTAAAAGCTGGCTTGCGAAGATATGGTTCTACCTTAAAGGATACTGAGATACGTGACCTTATGGATGCGGTAAGATGATGATGTGTGTGCCTCTGATTTCCATCTTTTTTCATTACGTAATCATTGCATTTCCATTCCTTTAGTCCCTTCTAATCTTCCTCTTGGTCTTTATGTTATCATAGTTATTTTCTTTTTTGAATATGAATCAGGATATTAAAATATTAGTGTTTCATGTTGCCAGAATTTTAATGCAAGATGCAGTAGATTCACATCTTACGAGCGATTACGTTGTGAATGCTTCTTTAAAATATTTTGTTAATGATTTATTTAGTGACAGTCTGTTCTGGTACTAGATTTCAATAATCTAATGCAATTACATACTTCCAAGATCACTTTTAAAGTGAACTAATATATTCTCATGTCCTCCCCTATATCTCCTTAGAAAACCACCCATAGATTACTTTTTCTTATGATAGAAGAGTATCTTGCATCTCCTAAAATTTCTGTTACTGCAATTCCATTCCTGTGACTCATCATTTTTAGTAGAGCTGTTATGTCAATTTTGTTGCTTCTTTTGTTGTTCTTATTGTGCTGACTGATATTGGCAGTAATGGCAGCAACAGAAATAAGCAAGTTCCTATTGTCATTGTCCTGTTCTGATTTTACGATGATAACTTGATTTTGTCAAAATCCAGGCTGACGTGGATAACAGTGGGACTATTGACTACGGGGAATTTATAGCTGCAACAATTCATCTTAACAAATTAGAACGTGAAGAACATCTAATTGCAGCATTCCGGTACTTTGACAAGGATGGAAGTGGCTATATTACAGTTGATGAGCTTCAACAAGCATGTGTTGAGCACAACATGACAGATGTCTTCCTTGAAGATATAATAAGAGAAGTCGATCAAGATAATGTGAGTTGTATAAACTTTTAAGTGGTATTAGATGACTAAAAGCCCTTCTTAGTGTGGATAAAGAAACACGTTTGTTCCGAGGCTTTAGAAGAACAGGGTTTGCAGGTCTAATTATCTTCAAATGGTCGTTGGAGGAGGACAATAGATTCAATTTTTCAGTCACTTGTATAAAGATCTTTTGGTAGTCTGTTGTATTTGATTGGAGTGAGATGTAACCTGTTTGCTTTGTCTTGGTTATTTCAGGATGGAAGAATTGACTATGGGGAGTTTGCTGCGATGATGCAAAAAGGCAATGCAGGAGTTGGTAGACGAACTATGAGGAACAGTGTAAATATCAGTATGAGAGATGCGCCTGGTGCCTGGTAGCAATTTGCAATTTGCAATTTGCAATTGAAGTAGTCATGTACAGGTACTTTATAAACCATTTATATAAATGATAAGGTAATAGCATATAGCCCCTAAGGTGTGAGCTGTATTGAAATGCTGAGTGTTGGTTTTTGGTGACAAATGAACAGGCTGTATAGTAAAAGATGGCTGGAAGAGATGAATGCGGTTTACGTCTAGGCCATAGGATGCAGATGCAACAAAGGATATGAACATGAAGGAGGAGGATTTGATGCTTGCGCAGATTTTTTCGTTTCTGTTGCTTTATTATAAGCTTTGTGAACTTTGATATTAAAAAATGGTGTACTCAAGGTACCTTTTGGTAATTAATTGAGAGAGTTAACGTCAGGTTTTTAGTTTTATAATGGGATTTGAGGTCTTTTGAAGGAAAGGAATTTTCATACTGGTCTGACTTATCTAACATTGTGACGTCATGACCAACACAAAGCTAACAAGCCTGGTTTTCAGCCTTTTCGCTTTTTAGGCCTCAGAGTTAGAGCATGGTTCGGAGATGATCAAGTTCGAGCGCAAATTATTTTTATTTTTAAAATATTTTATTTTTTAAATGAATATATTAAATATACATAAAATTCTGAAATCAAGATGTTCAAAATAGATTTATTTTAAAAGAAAGTGAATTAAAAAAATAATATACGAGAAACATTATATTTATTTAATTAACCTAATTTATAACTGCCTAACAAATTTTTTTTATATAATTGTATACATTAAATGTATATAAGATTTTGAAATAAATAAGATCAAACTAAATTTATTATAAAAGAAAATAAACCAAAAAATTTATATGAGAAACGTTATATTATTTAATTAACACAATAAAATAAATATCCATTTATACAAATGATCGAAAATATATCTATTCTAGGTTTTGATATTAGTTTGGACTTTTAAATGTTCTTATTATTGATTGTACAAGCTAAGCATATATATGACGAATATTATAAATTCATGAGTCTACTTATGAAAACAAAATAAATTTCTTTTAAAAGAGTGTGAACAAAAAATGGTACGTAAGAAATGTCACAATATCTCCATCTATATAAATAATTGAAAGCACATCTATTTTACATTTTGATGTTAGTTTGGAGTTTTTTTTTTAAATAGTTATATAATCTAAGCGTACATATGATGAATACTATAAATTCACAAGTCTAATTATGCAACAAATAAAATAGTAATACTATGAAATCATTTTATTATCAAAACAAAAGAGTGTCACCGTGTTAATATGATACAAAATTTTTAATAATTCAATTTTCAAAAATTCAAAATTAAATTATCAATTATATTTGTAGAGTGGGGATTGGAGAGCAGATATTGAAGTTAAGTAAACAGGTAGATATAACAATTTAGATCCTGCATCAAAATATACAAGTAAATAATTATATCTTTAAGTACAAAGCAATCACATAAAAATTAAATTAATCTAGAAAAAAATTAAAGATAACAAACTCGCTTTAGAGGAAAGGGGATAACTAATCGTTATAATTAGGATTGTCATTAGTTTGCACCACTTCATCTACATATATAAACATTTATATGTAAATTATACCTGATAATGTAATAATTGAATTAAATAAATATTAAACACATAATAATAAACAATTAAATATACCTTTGTTATCAAATATTTGTTCAAAAATGTTTCCAGTTAAATGATTGATCTCCTTCATGCCATTACTTGTATTAATATAAAAAGACAATATAAGATACGAAAATCTAATATCATAAATAATACTAGACAAAATTGATACATGATAAAGAATAAAATTTACCTTCAATACCTTTATTATCTAACAATTTCAAGCACACATAAAGGCTTTTACAGTACTTAGAAGAGCTAAACTTGAACATGAAGTTAAACTTGAACTTGAACTTAAACTTGAACTTGGAGTTGAATATTGATCTTGTTTTTTGTCCAATCTTGGCTGATAATTATTAAACAAATCCTTCCAAAATTGTGTTATGACATCAATATGCTCTTAAGCCTAATCACCATACAACATGTCATAATAAAAATAGACCCCATCTATTTTGTAGCTCAGGTCCAACATAGAAATGATTACCACAATATGTCCTACAATATACCAATAAGAATTGAGCTTCTCTACCATCTGCTCTACCATAAACTGGATCACCTCATTGGAATCAAATATCCAATCAAATAGTTTTCTTGATCTTGCACATATTGCCAAAGTAATTATGTATAGTTGGATATTTTGTTCCTGAGAACAACTTAGGAGTAGTATAAAATATTATCAACTTCGCACAAAGTTCTTTAGCCAACTCCTATTTCTCTTCGTTAGGTAGGCAAGTATACTGAGAATTTCTTTATCTTATCCTGGTGAATACCTCAACATATTCAGTTGCCGAATCTAACATCTTAAAGGTTGAATTCCATTTAGTAAGACTATCAAATACCAACTTCTTTGTGTACATAATGTGTAGTCCTATAATTTCTTCAAAATTTTCAACTCTTTCAGATGTTACACTACAATATCTCTGAATGAATCTACTACTTCCTTTATTATCTTCAACTTGTATTTCACAATCAAATTCAGAGTATGTGTAAAACAACACATATGGAGAAACATCCCACCAACCATTAATCTCCCAACTCATGAATTATTCTTCAACTTTTCGATCATTGCATTATTCATACTATAATTATCAAATGTTATGGTAGACAACTTGGGTCAATATTCCAATCCATTAAACGCTCAACTAACATAGTTGCTAACCTTTTGTTTGTACTTGGTGCCATCACATAAATAAACCTACCATTTACACATATGAACAAATATCAATCATAATATAATCAAAACATAAATGATAATAATAATAAAGAATATAATTTACCTTAGTATTTTATTGCGAAGAGTCCAATCATTGTTAATATAGTATGTTGTAATAGTCAATTAACCCTTCTTTTGGTTACCGATTGTCCACATGTCTATTATGATGGCAAATCGTTCCTCAATACTTGACAATATACTTAATATTTCTTTCTTTTAATCCTCGTATATCATGAAAACATCTTTCTTCATGGTATTTCGAGTTGGGATCTTAAAGGTTGGTTAGAGTGAGGTTAGTATTGTTGGGACCCGATCCGGAAACCGGATCCCAACCGGAAAACGAAGGGAACAAAGCGAATGCACATCGGATAATTCAAATCCGA
>JAOSBK010000206.1:46094817-46105290 GCA_027568895.1 Erythroxylum shatona
TTTCTGGACCGACCCAAACCATTCTGATGTGTTATGTGCTTTTGTTTTGTTTCTAAGTGTGATTGCATCCATGTTTTTTAAAATTGCTCATGAATTCTTTGAAATTGAGAAATGGTCAAAAATAAGCTTTTGATGAATTTTTCTACTGTGAAACGTTTATAAATGGCAAACGTTTTGAAAAATGATTTTTGTTTATTTTTCGATTTATAAACATGTTATCCACGAGCTATCAAGCTCACCCCCTTTCATCCTTATCTCCAGGTATCGAGCAGGAGATAGGATAAAAGAAAGTCAAGGCATTTGTTCGATTTTGCATATCTTGTATTTTGTGTAATATGGCTTGGAATGCCATTAATGTTTAATAAGCATTTATTTCATGATGTAAATGAATTATGGATTTGCGTCTGGAATTGTGATAATAATTTGTGTGGATATGACATATGAATGGTATATGGATGAGATGATATGTGAATTTGTGCATGGGATTGAAATATGGATATGTGTATAGAATTGAAGTATGAATGCATTTGTTTATGCTGGGGTTCCGGACAGGAGGTCCAATAAATTGTGATGTTTGAGCTGAAATATTGAAGTGCCCTTTTTGTATGAATTGTGGATTTATGGATATGTGTATTTAGTGTCTTTTGGCAAAAAGAAAAGAATAATAAGATTTTTGATTTACGTGATGAGTTTTGATTGATGATCAAGAGTTAAATGTATTGAGGGATGGATGTTTCCCAATTGAAAAAGTGTATTGCTTTGAATAAAGATGAACATAATGAAAGAATGAAAAAGAAAAAAATTTACACCGATTTGGATTGGTTTAGACTGAATGTTCTTATGGTTTCCAACGCGATAGTTTTCTAAACTATTTGTTTCCGGATGTCGGAGTTAAGTTTTTGTTTTGTTTTTGATTTGTTTGATTTCGATTCCGAGTCATTCGATTCATTTTCGATTCATTCAATTCGCATTTTGTTTTTTGCCTTTTGATCCGATTTGTCTTTTGGTTTCGTTTGTGATCCGCTCTGTCCGCCTTTCGTTTCGTTTTGTGATCTGTTCTTTCGTTTTAATCTGCCCTTCGCTTTTGTTTTCGATTTTGTTTTTCGACACTTTGTTCTTCACTTTGTGATTCCGTTTTCCGGTTGGGGTCTGGTTCTAAAATCGGGTCCCAACAACATGCGTGCTTCTGCTCTAATTTTGCATCTCAAAGAGTTTAGTGCACAGAGCATAATGGAGGGATATCAGTTCTCCAAAGCATTACTGTAATGTAAGGTGGTAGAAGGATCTTCAGTAGAGCTACATGTGCTAAAAATGATTAGCTATATTAAAAAATTTGGCCAATTTGGTTTTGTGATAAACCATGAGTTAAGTATTGATATCTTTTAGTTCAAGCTTTTCATAATTTCTTATAAACTTTCATAAGAATTAAAAGGATGTGTCATTACCTAAACTATTGAATAGACTCAAGACTATAGAGGGATACCTTAAGAAGGAACCTAGTTATGTTCTTGTTATGGATTCTTCCAGGAGCAAGAGAAAGGGCTCTAAGAAGAATAATAACAAGAAGTAGAAGGCTTTTATTATAGGAGCAAAGCCTTGGTGATGTCAAAAAAAGGAGCAATGACAAGTGAACATGTCGATGGACACTAAAGGAGGAGCTATAAGGCTTATCTTGTTACCATAAAAAATAAGAAGTTTTTTATGGGATATTCAAAAGGTGTTTGTCCCCCCCCCCCCCCAAAACTTGTTACATTCCTAAAGACATAATTTATTCTCAAGGAAAGTAATGGGAGTAAGGTAGAAATTTGAGAAGTTCAAGAACAAAAACTTCACATTTAAATGTAATAGGAACCTCAAGTTGATACATATGATGTATAACTAAGGGTTTAAAAGATTCATAACCTACGACGTACAAATAGGCTACGTCGTTCCCCCATTAGATTAGATCTATATATTGAAAAGGGGAAAGACAAGGTATCACTCATAGATGATGAGCTTATTACTTTGGTGGATGATCCTAATAATATTGTACCTATGAAAGCAAATGGACTTTTAAGAGAAAAATTGACATGGATAGCAATGTATATACATACAAAGCAAGACTAGTGATTAAAGGTTACAAAAAAAAACAAGAAGTTGATTTTAATGAAACATTTTCGCCAATAGCTAAAATTAAATCCATAATAATCTTTTTGGCTACAGTTGCATATCATAATTCTGAAATTTGGAAGATGGACGTCAAAAGAACATTTCTCAATTGGGATTTGCTTAAGGATATGTATATGACACAACTTGAAGTTTTTGAATTCAAAAGATTTTCTAATCAAGCTTACAAGTTGCAAAAGTCTATTTATAGACTTAAACAAACATCACGGAGTAAGAAAATCTATTTTGACGAGAAAATAAAGGTTTTTGGTTTATCAAAAATATAAATGAACTATGCATCTATAAGAAGGCAAGTGAAAGTGCATTCGTCTTCCTTGTGCTACATGCAGATGACATATTATTAATTGAAGATGACATATTATTGATTGAAAATGACATACCAATGCTCTAATCTATAAAGATTTGATTGTCTAAGAAGTTCTCTATAAAGGATGTGGGAGAAGCAGCCTATCTTATGATAATAGAGATATATAGAGAAAGATCAAACAGTTTGCTTGGCTTATCCTAATCCATGTACATAGATAAATTGCTAAAGAGGTTTAGTATGAAGAATTTCAAGGGGTAATTCTTACCCATGTTGCATGAAATTTCTCTCTCATAGAGTACGTGTTTTAAGACACCAAAAAGAGATATAAAATAGATTATATTTTATATGCTTTGACAATTAGACAAATCAAGTATATAATGTTATGTACTAAACCAAATGTCTCTTACATTCTGACAAGTAGGTTTCAAGCTAATCCTAGTGATAGTCACTGTACGACTAAGAAAAACACTTTAAAGTACTTGAAAAGGACTAAAGATGTTTTTATGGTCTATAGAGGAGTGAAACTGCGAGTTCAAGGATATTTAGACACTAGTTTTTAATTCAATCTAGATGATAGCAAACAATAGTTAGAGTACATCTTCACTTTGAATAATGGTGCAGTAAGTTGAAAGAATTCCAAACAACCATCACAAGTTCTATGTAAAGTACATTTCAGTATCAAAGGTGGTAAAGGAAATAGTTTAGGTCAAGACGTTCATCATCGAACTTGGGGTGCAATGTTGAACTAATAGTATTATACTATGACAACATGATGTTGTTACAGAGGCAAAGGAAATAAGGTCTTGTCAACGATCTAACCATATACTCAGGAAGTTTTACTTTATTAAGGAGACAATAAAGTAGAAAGACTTAATATAAGAGAGAGTTCTCACTAAAGAGAATCTTGCAGATCTTCTCATGAAACAATTGTTTCAAAAGAGACATGATCAACATATGGATGGATATGATATTAAATACGTAGGTATAAAGACATTCTTTATCTCTATATATTTTGCTAATTACGTTTAATATTTTAATCCTAAAGGTAACATTCTTAGAATAATTACTGTGCATACAAAATTATAATGAAATCATAATTAAGAGATTTCATTTATGTTTATGTATTATTCCGAAATTATTCATAGTTGTAGTTTTATCAAGATTGGATATTGATGAAACGTTAAAATTATCACATATTATATTTCTTTCTTATAAAGAAAGCAATTTTGATCGCATAAATTAAAATATGGGGATATTTAAATAAATGTATGGATGCTTATTAAAGAATAAGTTTGTTGAACTGACCTAATTGTGAAAATCACAAATAGAATATTACTCATATGTCTCTTAATTTTCTCATTATAATTAATCATTGAACTTAAGATCACCAAAGCATTTAATGTGAGAATTATTGTGTTTTAATGCTATTTATGACTTATTCTAATTAAGATAGCTAAGTTGATAGTATTAGATATAATATAAACCATATAAAGATATTTGAGTAAGTCAATAAAGTATTCCTCACTTTAAAGTAATTGGAGAGAATGATCCATTGTTCTTTATTAGTAATGATTTAAGGAATCCTTGGGCTAGAGTAAATTGACATTTGAAAAGTATTTTCAAATATCAATTATAAATCAATTACTAATTAATAAGAATGAACATGGTTGGATTTAAAAGAGTAGAGACTGCATTCATACTTTATATTCAATTGGAACATTAGATGACGAAATGATTAAATTATACATTATAGTCATGTATAGACAGATTAAGTCAAACTATTTTGACATTCATAATATTTGGGTAGATATGACATGTTGATAAACGTCAATCTTGATCTATGATTATAAATTATTTAGTTGAAGAATTAAAGATAAATTAAAAGAAGTTTTAATTTATCTAATTATAAATATAATTATATTTATATTTTGTAATTACTACCAACATATTAGGACCCTAATAGGTTACATATAAAGAACAGTTAAGAAGACAATTGGACATTTAGACAGCTCATAGTTGATGCCTTATAAAAGGATTTTTATAAGAACTCGAATAAGGTATGATTTAATTACCTGTCACAATACATAATTTTCAAGTTATTCAATTATTGAGATTCAATAAGAAAACTGTTACATTTTATTTTGTGATTAGAGTTAGATTAATTTCCCAACAAATCAAAACTCATAGTTTGCAAATGCATGTGGAACAACGTCACAACCTATTGAGGATTACTAGGAATAAGAGAAGTACTATGGGGGGTGGCGACGGGTGGTGAGGAAGAAGTGAATTAAAGCTTTGGACTTGATCACCTTACACGTCTTATAAGACTGTCAGAGAGTAAAAGGTTTTTGGAGACAATTTCCCTAGGAGCTAGTCGATACGGAGTTTTTCTACCAGGAGAAGGAGGTGTGGGCGACATCCAACCTCAGGCAGCACTCACAGGAGATACAAAGGGAATGATCTACTATATTTGGAGTCGCTTGCTGGATGCTTTGGAAGTGGTGCAACAAAAGTCTATTCGAAGAAGAGTTTGTTTGGCAGGAAGAAGGAACGAACGCAGATATGGCTTATGTGGGGTGGGTGGTACGAGCAAGAGAAGTAGAACGTTGTGTGTTTCCGAACCAGGGCCTCGGGGAGGGCGGTCAAGTGGGATGGATGAAACTGCCGAAGGACTGGGTCAAACTCAACACTGATGAAGCGTTTAACTCGGGTTTGCGAATCGCTACCGCAGGTGGCCTTATTCGCGACTGTCAAGGACAGTGGCACGGAGGCTTCCTCCAGCACATTGGAAGTAGCTCGTCATTAACAGCTGAACTCTGGGGTGTCCACTCAGGCCTCACACTGGCTTGATCAATTGGGTATCGTAAGGTCATTCTAGAAGTGGACGCCCTAGAAGTCATTAACTTGCTTTATTCTCTCATTACGGAGATTGATACAAATCATTTTTTATTGGCAGGTACTCGTAGTTTACCTCAACGTAAGTGGGAGGTACAAATCCAACACGTTTATCGGGAGGGAAACCAATGCGTGAATAACCTACCAACCATAGCAACCAAGACTAGCCCAGACGTACATATTCTTACGAAACCTCCTATGCCAGTCCTAGAATTCCTCCACAGGGAACAGCAAGGAACTATGTACCGCAAAGCTCTGCGAACGCTCGAGTAGTCGTGTGTAGCATTTTTTCCTTGTAAAAAAAAAAAGCTTTGAATTTTATCATCATACTGTTGTTGGTGGGGAGAGACAAAAGTAGCAACGGTCTACATAGCAAATGCAAGATTGGACAGCAGATGGTCGAGGCAAAACATGTGGATCTCATATCTCATCCCTAAAAGATCTGTATGATTCGTAATGCTTGAGTTGATTTTATCTCAAATGAGTATAAATATACAGCAAGTATACATCAGATCTTAACAGAAAAATACAATGGATAAACATAAATCTAAGAATAAGTTACAGAACAGAAGACTTAGTCTACGTCTCTATTAATCCCAAACACATTTGGCTTTGTCTTCATTTAAGTATGGAAAAAGTAAAAGGTAGTGTATGATGACAATGTTGGAGGACTGACTCGTTAGATTGCCTGCTAATGCCATTTTCGGCAATTTTTAGTACCGCATCTCCGACTGTTTCTTCTCATTTGTTTGTGACTCGTGTCTATTTGCATTTGGAATTTGTATCATGTTTGAATCTTTTTCGCCTGCTTGGCGTTATTTAATCAAGCAGTTTTTCATCTGCTCGGTAGTTAGACTTAGGACAGTAATTGACGGCTCCTCTCTCTTTTAGTTAATTAAATTAATTATCACATTACTATTGTGAATAATGGGCAGTAATCTCTCCAGTAACATAGGAACTAGTTATCATAAAATCTACTCGCATCTCCTAGTAATCTTTATCTATCCTTCTAGTAACATGTCTATCTGAGTGGAACTGGCATCCAATGTCCCACCCTCTCCCAAACTAAAGTGACAGATTAATTTCACGTGAAGATCCAATCTACGCAAGTCTCCTTGCTTCTCTTGGCTGGCATTGCATTGACAATGATTGGGAACGTGTTCTTTGCCCCCCTTTCGCGGTCACCGACGTTTCTCCAGCTGTAACACTCTACACGCTTTTGCCTTTCTTTTCACTTTATTTATATATTAACATTGTCCAACTCCAAAAAACAAAAAGAAATACCTCATTTGCTGTTGAAGCAAACAGTGATGTTTTTGACCAACAAATTTAGCTTCTCCTCACGCTCAACAACATTACTTACCATTGATTAAGACACAGCAGCTTCAAGTTGTGTACACCTCCCTCCCTGTCCCTGATATGCTTAAACCCAGTTCTGCATTTTACTCATTCCATACTCTCACTGCAATTCCCGCATCAGCTCCTCTTCCCATCCCGTTTTCTTTTTGTACAGAATTGAGATCAGCGTCTTAAACACAAAAGATATTCATCTAATTAATTCCTTAAAATTGAACAAAACAAGTTTAGCAAACTTTAGATCCTTCGCAGAATATAATCTTTGACACAACAGTGATATTTAACGTACACTAGTTAACAATTGCAATGCTTTCTAATTGACAAAAGAGAACATTCACATTTTGTAGACAGGGCAATGATGATCAGAGCAGTCCCATGTGGCCCTGCTACATTCCATTTGCTCAGTTCCACTCAAGTCACCCTCGCCTTAATATTCGATCCGTCATACAATTTGAACCACAAATTCCAAGCCATTACCGATGGATAGATATAACATTCCAGTACATAATACAACACTTCTTATCTATGTAATTACATTCCAGTAAACTTTGCAGACTTAAGCATTGACAACAAAAGACCTCACAAGAATTAAAAAATCCGTACGACAACGAGAATTTCTGCCCTTTGATCTGAATCTAAAAACCTTATTTGCGACATCAAAGCATGAGCTTGAGTGCTTTTAGATGCATACATTACGTAGCTAGCCAGCCAGCCAAAGCGGATGGGATCAGCCCTTGGGAAGCTTATGATGTAGGTCAGTTCTCAAAGTTCTTGGAGTAATTGGAAGAATCGTACCTGTAGGTTTGAGGAAGACCAACTTTATCAGATCTCACCAGCTTTCTAATTTCGGACCTAACCTTATAGAAAACATGTCCCCAGCTTCCTTGGTTATGGGAACCAAGAACCCTTGTTTCGTATTCATTCATCTCGAGATCCTGGGCGAAGATGGGTTTTCTAGACAAGATCCAGGACCAGCCCCAGTCCCACCACTTCCTAATGGAAGTGCCAGCATTTTCTGCCATTGATGACATTGATTTGGATCTCTGGAAAGCCCAGGAAGTTGCTTGTGAAGAGATGGGGTGGATTCCGAGGGACAGAGAAGAGAGTCTTCTGCGCAGACCATGCTGGTGTGGAGTATCAGATGCAGCGTGGGAAACAGGGAGAGCATGGCTTGATTTCTTCTGAAAGCTCTGGACAATGGAGCTCATAGTGGCGGATGTAGTTGATTGTATAGAAAATAAATGCTTCGTTTAGCTAATTAGGAGGAGATGAAGGGATGAAGCAGAAGGATAGACAGGGAGAGGATAGGTGGAAGAGTAGAGAGCAGAGAATGGGGGAAGGTGAAATGTAGTGCTCACAGACAGGGTACGTTGAATGTATGTATAGTATATTCACGATGCTGCCACCGCCAGGCTTGGTTTCGTCTTCTGGAAAGTAATATTTTTAATCAAATAGCAAAATATATGTACTTGTACAAGTAACAAGGACAAGGAGGGTGTTGAATTTTGGTCCTGGAAGAGGGGAAGTTTTGGACATGTTATTTGGTATTTATCTTGACTGGCGGGACGCGGGCCAGCTTTGGGGTAAGGGTCCACTCGAGCTGTCGGTTGTCGGGTACGCATCTGTTTCTCTCCCATGTGCATTACGAATTCACTCTTTTAACTTTTATATACTCTACAATATTTTTATGTTTAAATAATTCTTTAATGATGATAATAAATACTTAATAAATTATAAATTAAGAATATTAAAAGTCTATCTATACCTTCTGTCATTATATTATATTATATTCTAGTTTTTCTGGTAGATTATATTTTAATTTGATATTTTGTAATTCAATGTTATTTAAAATTGCAAATCATATTAATTAAATACATACAATTTTAAGTTTTCAGTCATTCACCTTATTATTAATGTTGTTAACATAAAACGTCATATAATTAAGTCCCAATGTCATATTAGTAAACGTGTGAATAATAACAACAACAATAACAACAACAGCAACAACAACAATAATAATAAATCATCTAAATAATTAAAATGACATCTTTAGTAATTATTTAATATCATTTTCAATCAATTATAATTCGAGATTGCTAATTTCTTTTATGTAAATATAGACTAATATTTTTGTTCTAATATAACTATTGTATATACTCTGTTTATAGTTTACAACTTAGCTAGAGTTATATACTAAAATATACAAGTATTTACTTAGTGGTACATATAAATGAAGTAAAAGAAAGAATTTTCGTCGTACATATGAATGAAGTAAAAGAAAGAATTTTCTTCTTTTTAATAATTGTCTAACCTTCTACATTATTAAAAATGTTTTGTTCATATTATTACAAACATCTTAATTTGACGGTCATTAGAGTTAATTTTTAATCACGAAGGTAATTTTAGCTAGGTTCAATGTATTCATCTATAATGGAGGAAGTATTAAATGAGACATTTGACAAAAACATAGTAGGAATATGATCATAAAGTGATGGAGATTCATTATATTTGCAAAGTTCTGATCATCTAGGTATAGTTCTTGTAACCACTCTTTTAGCTGGAAACAATTCTTAGATTTATTAAGATTGCTCTGAGAGTAAATGTTAAGCTCGAATCTATGGATAGAAAATGTGTAAAACCCAGTACAAATTTAATTGACTATTATAAATGGATTCGTGTTGGTTGTATAATCATTTTTAGGATTTTGAATTCTATTTCTAATGAAATAGTTAAAGTTTTCATATATACTAATTATGCTAGAGAATTATGGCTAGAACTTAAAGAGTGCTTTAAGGAATGTAATGATCCATTATTCTAGCAACTGTAGAAAGAAATAGCTTATATTTCTCAAGAAAATATTTCTATCATGAAACATTTCACAAAATTTAAGAGATTGTAGGATGAATGATTGTGTCTTATATCTGTTCCACAATGTACATTTGGTTCAACTTGTAAAATGAAACCACAGCAGTAGCATGCATATCATACAAGAGTTACGTACAACATACATGCATTTAATGATTATCTATAACCATATATATATATATAAACCAAAACAACGGAAGTTTAACCAAAATCGCAAATATCTCCAGCCATTGTCGTGATCCACCGAAGAGCTGAGAAGTTTGGAGCTTTTCTATCCTCTTCCTTAAGCAACGGAGATGGTGTAAACGATGCTGCGATGAGAATAGGGGACCAAACAACTGGATATAAATCCACTACAAACCACTCAACGTTTTGGCCATCACAAAGACGATGAGATGGGTAGTTAGGCAGCACAATATAGTGGGTAGGGCATTTAGCTTTTAAATGGACCATATGAATGATTAGGAGATAAAACTTACATTCTCCCACTTGGTCCATTTAATCCAACACCACATATAACAAGAAATCAAATATATGAATCATGGTGATAGTTCCTCTAATAGTGAGTAGTATCTTCCATGTATTACATATACAAATTTTCTCATTACTAGCCCTTCAACTTAATGAATAAACCGTATGTTTATTCTAAGTCCAAATTAAACAACATTTCTCAAAACCAATCAAAATATGTGTGCATAAAATTTATGAGAAAATATCAAACTGAATAAGAGTTCCATTGAATCAACAAATATACAACAAAATCACTTTATGGAACCAAGTCCCATATGCACTACGTGATCCTTAAACTGCTTAAGTGGCATGCCTTTAGTTAAAGGATCCGCAATCATCAACTCAGTGCTAATGTGCTCTATGACAACTTTCTT
>JAOSBK010000206.1:46110622-46151746 GCA_027568895.1 Erythroxylum shatona
GTTGAGTTCCCCTTGCCAGTTGACTTGGAGGGAAACGGTAGAAACACACTTCATAATGAGGGTAATCAAAGTCGCCGGAAGTCCCACGTCGACGAGAGTGTCCTGAATGAAGTCCCAGTTCAATCTGTCATACGCTTTCTCGAGGTCCACTTTGATGGTCATGAACCCCTTGCGCCTAGTTTTCCGTTTCATAGAATGAATGACCTCTTGCGTGATGATGATGTTATCGGTAATAAGACGTCCCGGAACAAAATTGCACTGAGTAGGAGCAACCAGGTCCTGGAGGTAAGGTTTGAGACGATTAACAATAAGCTTGGTGAGGCCTTTGTACAGGACGGTATAGAGAGCGATAAGGCGGAATTGAGAGAGCAAAGAAGGGGACGGGGTTTTGGGGAGAAGGACCAGAATAGTGCGGTTCAACTCCGCATCCCAAACATCGTGATGGAAAATGTTTTGAAGGAATCTCGTCAGAGAAGGGCCAACAGTATTTCATTGAGATTGAAAAAACAATGCGGTGAGACCATCAAAACCTGGAGCTTTATTGGGGGCCATACTAAAAAACACCGTCTTGATTTCTTCCGAGTTGACCGAACTGGTGAGATCAGCAGTAGCTAAAGGCATAAGTGGAGGAAAATGGCCCTGCAAGCGCCAAGGTAGGCGAGTGGGGTCCTCAGAACGGTATAAAGCCTCAAAACGACGTTTTGCTAAGTCAGGGAGAGACAAAGGGTCTGTATGCACAGTCTCAGCCCTGTCCTTTAAAGAAATGATCCACGTTTGACACCTTTTGGTAGTAGTGACAATGTGATAGAAGGCTGTATTTCGATCACCCTGGCTGAGCCACTGGCTCCGAGAGCGCTGATGCCAAAAGAGCTCTTCTTGGTACAGCACATGCTCGAGTTCAGATTTTAGAAAGTCCTCGAGCTCGTGAAGGGAGTCCGAGTTGGTATCTTCCAAGGGTTGTTGGATGCCTGCCAACCTGGCCATAAGCCGTTTCTTCTTATGGAAGATGTTATCGAATGTGCTGCCATTCCACTGAAGGAGTTGGGCCGACAGATGTTTGAGTGCTCCACTAATGTCTGAAGCATGCGGTTGCCAGTTGTCAGCGACCACTTGCGCGAAATTTTCATGTGTGAGCCAAGCCGATTGGAAGCGGAAGGGACGTCACCCTGCAGGGGGGCGATCGATAGTTTGAAAATTGATGAGGATCGGCCGATGATCCGATTTCAGAAAAGGCAGATGATGAACAGTGGTGGTAGGGAAGACTGAAAGCCAAGAGGTGGAGCCGAAGGCACGATCTAAACGGGCCCAAACGTGCCCCCGTCGCCATGTGAATCTAGGGCCTACATAGCCTAGATCCTGGAGCTTGCAAAGGTGCATACAGTCACGAAAATGTGGGTTGACGATGGGGGACGCACGAGATCCTCCGCGTTTATCGCCACTGGCTAATTTGGCATTGAAGTCGCCGCCGAGAAGCCAAGGAGTGTGAGTGAGCCTCGCTAGGGAAGGCAGATAAGACCAGAGAAATTTCTGGAGAGCATATATAGGGCTAGCATAAATGGCAGTGAACTCAAGGGGTGAGTGCTCCCATTCAATGCTAGCATGCACGAATTGTCGGTGAGCAAACCTCACGCGGACGCTAAGGTCGTCGTTCCAAAGTAACTGATGCCGCCTGAATAGCCCACAGCTTCAACCCGATAGGAGTGCCTAAAACCCAATCTCCGAATCACAGTCGACGCCCGATCGCCACTGATGCGAGGTTCGACTAGTACAACGAGCCGAAGTTTATGAATTCGGAGATAGTTCTTCAAGATGGGCTTGAAGGTCCGCCCTCCAGCCCCTTGGCAATTCCAGATAAAAATCATGATTAATATCCAAGGGGCAAAATTTCAGATTGCGGGGGGGATGACTTCATGCGAAGTCACCGCCGCTTCAGGGCTTAGTGCTCTGTCTAGACTGAGGTCCTCTATTTGTGTATCTGAACCAGTCGCCGATGCCCCGGGGAGCATCGACCTTTGATTGTTATTTTAATTTGAAGCAGAATGAGAACGTTAACGATACCAAACAAGCAAGTAAAGCAAAATGGGTTAGGTCGCAAGCCCATCAACGTCAGGTCGTTTGGCCATCATCTCATTTCTCCGGGGTTGATGTATGAGATGGGTAATGATATGGTCACTATCCGGGAGACTGTGGTAGCATGCTTAGATTCATGCTCCAAGCATGCTTTCTGTTGCAAAACTAGACGTAAGAGTGTAACAGCTATGGGCCGATTCCAAACGTTGCTCGAATGAAATGAAAACCACGTCATGCTATTTCACGCGGTCTTTTTATCTTCGATGCAATATTGACTTTAAATCTTTAGTGCAACAGTTCTTGATGGGTCTCTGGTTGCATGTTCCACCTGAACTCAAGGTTCAATTTGAAGGCTTATCATAAATATTTCTGTGGTCATTGAAAGAACTGCATAACTCTTTGCACATAGCATAACTCTGATAAATATGAGTTCTTCATCAGAGGTAGTAACTGTTACAGTTTAAACATGGAAGTTGCATTTGTTTTCACAACCACATAGCCTACAAATTAACAAGCCTAAGAAAATAGCTGCAAAAATTAGAATAAGTAATTAGCTTCTTGGCCTCTTTATTTGTAGCAACTGATAAAGCTTCTCGAAGTCATTTACTTTGAACTAAGTAGGTATCTAAAACGTTAAATTTATATCTATTTAGTGTCCCGGAAAGAATCGGGGTTTTCAGGCGTACACAATATCAGTCATCAACTCAAAACTTCATTGTACTTGAAAACACAATCATAAAGCCTTCCTCCAAGAAACTGAGCAACTTCGGGATGTTTTACCTGTCCAGAGGGAAATATCTGGTCATAAGAAATAATGTAGAATTTAAACACAAAAAAAGGTTTCATTAAATATGATCATTGACAAAGTTTACCATCCCAATCTTGAGAGAGTCGCACTTAAACTGCGCATATAGATTTGTCTCTATGCCACGGCCCTGACAAAATCAGTAGAATATTGTTAAGGCCAATATGTGTAAGGACTTCATATTATACTCCAATTTTTGCACACCCCAAGCAGCTAAGCTGCCACACTGGTGCTTTATACAGTTCTGGTTTCTCGATCAAACAACAAACAATCTTTCCATGTTGCCACAAATCCAATCCAACTCTATCTCTACCCAGCATAGCAACACTAAATTCATGTATAGCTAAATTAAGAATAAAAAGATCACTAGACATCATTCATACTACTTACCATCCCTTCCAAAATTACTAGGTCTGCATCACTTGCTAAGTAGGCTAGCTCTTGGGATACCCTTGTTAGATCAATAACCTGCAAGTGATGAAAAAGTAATCAGCTATAATTAACAAACAGGAACAGATACCTACCATCGAGCAAAACACATTGCACAGTTCTTACCGGTAAATCATTTCCAGAATTAGCAATGAGAAGATTTGAAGCATCAACACCCACTAGTGTTCCTTTTTCATCCTTTAACTGGAAAACAGAGACCTAGGTCAGACACAAACCAGCAGCATCTTTTGTCTATAAAATTCTCTTTTAATCACCTTTGATATAATCTCAATCAGTTCAGGGTAAGTAACGTCATTGATAGAAGGTAAATCATTAGCAGCCAACACAACCTGTAGAGAGAGAGAGAGAGAGAGTTAAAACAAGTTCAAGATGGTTAACCAGGGAAAGTAAAGGTAATCAAGCTGTTACTTCAGTTATTCTTAAATGAATACTCCTGAGCAATAAATGAAATCATAGCAACATTCAAGAGAAGTTCTTTTCTTGAAAGAATAAGGATCCTTTTGTAGTTCCAAAAATTTTACAGCTCAGGATGAAGACAATCAAACTTGAAAATATAATACAGATAAGGCATGTCGTCAAACACATTATGTCAAAGTATCGCATTGCAATTATGAACTTAGAAGGCAGAGAAAACCTGAGTTCCCTGCCGAAGTAGCTCTCTTGCAAAGGGCAGAATACCCAATATTATATCTGCACCAGAATTATCAACAAAAATGACAGCCTGTCATGAGAAAAAAAAAGGGTGGTGATCAGCAATTTCTATGAGTTAAGACAGGTATCAGTTCGTTGTAGTTACCTTTTTCCATGATTTCTTGCTCCATTTCACTTTAAAAGTGTCCAAGTCATCAATAACCCAGGGTCGTGGGACAAGATTTTGACAACTTGCTAAAAATGACATCCCATCCTTAGAGAAAACTTCTGCAAGCTACAAGAAAAAACAAAAAACGTTCATATAGACAATTGCAGAAAGAAGAGCTTTTCTTTCTTCAAACAATTCGATGTTAAGATACATTCATGTTACTAAAGAAATAAAATACACAATTTCAGAAAATCATGATAAAGTAGTTGAACCAAACTCTTTTACCAAAAGCTGAACATTGTAGCTTGGATAGGGAACTAACATTTATCATGCAGGGGAGAAACTAAAGAAGAACAAGCATAAAGGAACATGCCTAGTAAATTGAAGCAGAACTAAGCCAGAGTATGGTTTAAATTGAATGTTTCACAATAACTAGCAAAAGGAGGTAAGAACCCACATCAACATACTAAGAAATTGAATCAATATTTCTGATGGATGACTGCATTAATGAATGGAGAGTTTTGAATCAAGTAGAGGCAATCATAAAAGTGGCTTTAACCTTCATCATAACTTGTTCAGAGAAACAATCAGGGAACAAAGAATCAGAAAAGAACATTAACTGACCTGCGCAGAACCAAGGTCAAATATATTTCCTGCAAATATTCCTCTAACAAGATTCTCGAGGCGCTTGGAACCATCTTCAATGGCATCGTTAAGCTGAACTACATTCCCAAACAGAGATATAGCTTTTGCATTCTCTTCCTCCTATTGCATCATAAAAGAGATGGGTCTTCAAGTGAAAACAAAAGGGCAAAAGGAAACTATATTCCTTTTCATAATTATTATGAGAAAATGACAAACATAAACCAGCAAATAGAAGCATCAGGATGTGCACGAGCTGTTCATGATAGACACATAAAAGTGGAAAAGGGGAAAAATGAATAAACTCAAAGTTTGACGTTAAATTGAATTGTAAATCCTGGGAACTATTTATGGACCCACTATGGCATTCTCATGCTCCTGGAATGCAAAACAAGATATTTTCGCCCATATCTTAAAGAATTATACATATGTTTTATGCACGCCAGAAGTTATAAACTATTTTTCTTTATAGGAAAACATATTACTAACCTTGACCTTCTTGAATATGTCTCTAAATCCCAATTCTCTAAGGACTTGCTCCCGCAGTCTGCAGAGGAGCTATATTTCCATAAAGACAAAGGGATGTTAAGCAGAAGGTATATCTTTGAGGTAAAAGAAAGGCAAATCAAATAACGGAAACGTAGCATACAACACAATCAGGTGGGCCTCCGTGACTTTCTGGATCTCTTTTCAAGTCCTCAAGTATTTCAGCATACCTTCGGAATGTAACAAAGAAAGCAGAAATTGGAATAAATAAAAAACTTAATGGAGAAAACATGAAATAACGTATAGCAGTTCAAACCTACAAATAGCAACTAAAAGTAATAACTACAATGTCTAGAAAAAGCAGAAGCCCCTAATTTTAAATTTTCTTCTAAATCAGGAAGGTAAGGGAGAGAAATCACAAAACAGAAGCCAATGATCATAGAGTCTAAACTTGTGTAAACAGAATAATGAGGAGGATAAACTAAGCAACTTGACGAACACTTGGAGTCAACAATGAAAGAAATAATGATGGGATAGGATAGGACACTATTCTAAATTAACCATTCCTGAAATCTTAAGTAATTGCGAAGGAAGAAAAAACATGAGCAGTGCATTAGGGTAAAAGCATGTTGACATGAAGTAAAAAGTGAAGGAATTGATTGTAATACCTCTGAGCAAATTTTTCGGCTTTAGCAGGTGCATCATTAACCGTATTATCACTCTCGGCGCGTTTCCTGAAATCAAATTGGAATTTGTTAAACGAGGAAAAACTCTGTAGATGAAATAAATAAAGGAGAGAGCTGATATACAAAGCTCATTGTTTGCAATATCTGTAATCAGTGGATGAAACCCAAAATTTTTTTTTTTGGGTTGAAAAGAAAAATCCTTCATAATAGCAAAGGACACACAGACATAATCAGGAAAAAAAGCGACGAGCTTTATCAATATAAATAAAATGAAAATGAGACCGTACTTGAAAGAAGGGATAGAATTGAGGAAGAGATCGATCCATTGGAGCTCAGTAGGAGTCGGCTTTCTTGGATTGTCAGACGGGAACCTGTAAGGAATGGTGCATACCCTGTAATTCGACTCTATCGGCGTCAAAAGTAAAGGAAACGCAACCATCTCCGAAGCGCTCTCCATCTTCTTCTGCTTCTTCTACTGCCAGTCTTTCGAATTTCTCTTTATTTTCTGCAACCCAGCTGCTCTGAATCCTGCGTATTATTCACAGACTCATAAGCATGTCCGAGGGTTGATTAAATAAAACGTAAATTATAAAACAATTTATTAAATATTTTATAATTTACAAATATATCATCGTCACACCCAAATCTCGCACCAATGTAAAGTTTGAAAAGATACGATATATATATATATATAACTAAAAATTTATATCTATTACCAATACTTTAATTAATTTCTAATAAAATTTTAAAAATATTTAACTGAAAATAATTTTATAATTTTGCAAAAATTGAGAATTTTGAACAATCATTAAAAACGAAATATAAATTTAATATTGCTAATAATCAGGACGTGGGATATCAGTCCTGAGGCGGTACTTGAAATGTTAAAAATTTCCAAGGAGCAAATTGAAAGTTCTAAACGATAGGGATTAAATTGAAAATAAAAAACTAATACTAAAATCTAATCTAATTCATTTTGTCCTTCAGCCTTCAGCAATCTCCACCTCACAGCCCTCAACACCTTACTCTCGTCGTCTCCCTCACTAATGCACGTCACTTTAGAACATACTTGGTTAGATGATAATTAATGAAATAAAATTGAACATAATTGAACGATTTATAATGAAATGGAACATAATATAATGAAAAGTTGTTTGAGTAGGATGAAACGATTTATAATGTAATGTAATAAAATATTATTTGAAAGATGGATGAAATAGAATGTAACATATAATAAATGGCTATTATATTCCTGATATTAAAATAATTATTACAAGAAGTTTAACGCTGTGATTTTAAAACATAAATAATGTCCAATTAAAAAGTCACGATTCAAGTCACAACTGTGATAAATAATTTTTATATATTTTCTATTTTAAAATAATAAATATTTTATTATTTTATTATTAATTATATACAATTTATTATTAATTATTTAATATATTTTATTCTATTCTATTATATTCTATTATATGTGATTTATATTTAAAATAATTTATTTATATTTTTATTTATATAGAAATATATACAAACAATTAAAGAATGATTGTTTATATATTTTCTATTTTCATTAATAAAAATTTTATTAAAATTTTTTATTTATTATTAATTATATACAACTTATTATTAATAATATAAAAATATTATTATTAGGTAAGGCGACACAATATACAAATACTCTTCATACCCTACTTCTTAAAGGGCCGTAATAAATGAATATGGGGAAAAGGGGGATAGGGCTAGAAGAAATAATTGGTATTAAGAAGAATTATTGAAGATATATTAGATAATATGTATTTATTAGTTTACGTTTCATCATAAACCTCCCAAATCAGAGGTTTCTTATTTTCACTATTTAGGATAGAAACCCTTCGCTTTCATCATATTATATTTCATCTCATTATGAAAACCTCGATTAAACGATAGAAGTGTGTTACGTTCTATCCCATTCCATTACTAACCCCTCGACCAAACAGGGCCTTATTCTCTTGCAGTCTTGCTGCCACTCTCCCTTATCCTTAGTCCAATTGCCACCCCCTCTCTCATCCTCATTCACATCTCTCTATATTCTGTTGTCGTCGCCTCCTTTATCGCTTGTTGCTTCCTCCTCTATCGCTTGTTGCTTCCTCCTCTGTCACTTGCTTGCCAGTTCCTCGGTAGTTTGTTCTTCACCACTTGCTACGATCCACGCATCAGTCACCACCGTCGCTAGTTGCTGCTCTCCATGCACCGTCGCTATCCGCTGCTCTCCATGCACCACTTGTGCGTCCAATCGACCAGTCCCCATACCCTAATCCCTAGTGCAGAAATAGCTCCAAACCAGAGCACTCCAAAAGTTAGATTTTTGTTAAAGTGCTCCTGATAGTTTAGTTGCTTTAGGAATATTTGATAATCTAGCTTAGGCTCATGCTAGATTAGTTCATATAATAGAGAAACATACCATTTGTGTGTATTGTAACAAGCATTTGAAAGGTAGGAAAATCACATATTACATAAGTATTTAGTTGAGATCAAAGGTGATGTAGAACCTTTTGAAAAAAGTGAGTAATGACATAAAATGACAAATTAAACTTTACTTGAAAAGTATCAGTATGAAAAAGATAAAAGTCAAAGGTTAAACTACAAAATTGGTTGTGAAAGTTCTTTTTTGGCAGTCTGGATGGTAGATATTGAAATTGGTGGTATTCCTACACAACAAGAAAGGAATGTTACACTTGATGTGTGGAAAAGAAGAAGATAAGTGTCTAACTTTTTTCACCACAAATAACTCCTAAAGCGTAGCCTTCAAAATATAGGGCCTTACAATCTAAAGAAGCAATTCATAATGTGCGCATTATAATGACTAGATGGTGGTATGATTTAAGTGTATCATTTAATGCCACCAGTCATATTACTACTAGCCTATGGTGGATGTTATTGCCTCTTACGATCTATGATAATAGCACTCTTTCAATAGATGATTATAGAGATAAACTTCTAAGTAGCTATGTTTATGAAATAAAAAGTTATTTAGATGAAATAAAAATGACTTGGGAAATTTATAGATGTTCAATAATGTATGGTGATTGGACAAATATAAAACATGAACACATTATCAATTTTTTTAGTTTATTTTGTTAAGGGGACAATATTTTTGAAGTGTATTGATGCATCTAGCTTTACTAAAAATGTTGATACTATGTTTTCAAATATTTGATGAAGTTGTGAATGAAGTTAAACCAGAAAACATTGTTTAATTCATTACTGATAATGATTCCACTTACAAAGCAGCTGGGAAAAGACTGTAAGTAGATATAATTTTTTATTGAATTCCTTGTATTGCACATTACATTAACCTAATATTGAAAAATATAAGAGATGTTAGATATTTTCCTATCATTGATAAGACTATGCAGAAAGCAAAAAAAAGTAATTGAGTTTATCTATAATCGTACACAGGTCCTAAATTTGATGAAGAAGAATTTCACCAGTGGTGGAATTTGTGTCGTGATGATATAACAAGGTTTGTGACTAATTTTTTAACACTTTAATGTTTTGTTTGAAGAAGAAAGAGTTGAGACAAATATTTATAAGTGATAAATAGGTCGCATCACATTATGTCAGGTTTGATGCTAGAGTTAAGGTTTCTAAAATTATACTTAAAGATCATAAATTTTGGTCCCAATGTCAATTTGTAATTCGAGTTTGTGAGTTTTTTGTGAGAATACTTCATCTAACTAATAGGGATGAGAAGGAAAAAATGGATTATGTTTATGATATCATGGAAAGGACAAAGGAAGTAATCAAAGTCAATATGAAAAATAAGCATTCTTTGTACATACCTTATCCCGCAGTCATTAATAAGAGATAGATAAGACAACATTACTCTTCATGATTTGTAGCTAGAGCATTTTTTAATACTAATGTCTATTTTATACCAAATTTTACAAATAAAGATGAAGTTAATAGAAAAATGTTATTAACTATTATAACAAATGTTGCTTATGAGATGATGCAAGATCTATTAAGCTCGCAAATGGAAGTTTATAGAGATGCTTTTGCTAATTTTGTGATGCCTATTGCTATTTGTCAAAAAGATATATATATATATATAGGAAATTAATCATCATTTTATTTTATTTATAATATTACTTTTTTGTCTTATTGTTGCTTGGTAGGATTAATTTGGGAGTGGTATTCCAGAATTGTAAAGATTTGCAATTCGAATTCTGATTCAATGCGTGATTGTAACAAAGTATGAAAGTAGTTTATTACATTTGAATTCATCAATTCCAAAAAAAGGAATAGATTGAAACACAAAAGATTAAACGAATTAATCTTTATTCGACATAACTTAAAGCTTCGGGAAAAGATTTGTTATTATCTTTGTTAAGTTGAATATAATTTTTTGTAATTTCTTAATAATTTAATTTTATTTGTATACCAAGACTCTTAATAGAACAAATAGTTTGTAGATCCAATTTACTTTGCCCGTATTGATCTTTTAGTGAAATGAGTTTATAAGGAACCAGTTTTAATAAAAAAAATATCTTGGAAGACAATCTTGGATGAGAAAGTATTGATATGTTATTTTGTGCAATGAATTTGAATGATAGTGATGATGAGTCTCCTCTAAATGATGAGAATTTTATATCAAATGAGAATTGAGTTCAATGCAATTTGAGCGGATTTTTGATTGAATGAAATTTCAAGTTTTTATTTTTATCTTCTTTTAATTTCACTAATATTTGATGTATATGTTAAATTCTATATATGCAAAAATATAATTGTAAATCTTTTTGTTTTAATTTCACTTTTAGTTGGTTGTTTCGTCAGCACAAATCCTTGTTGTGAATTATAATACTTAGAGAGTTATATATATTTATTATCCTTTTATTTGATATTTTGATATAATATTATTTATTATATGATGAAATTATAATATTTTAAGCACTTTGTATTGTCTTTAATTTTATATTTTTATAATGATTAAATAATCTTTTTTCATATTAATCGTAGTTATTATTTATATATCAAATGTGTGAAAAGTAATATTAATAAAAATAAATAAATTGTTGATATTTCAAATTTCTATTATTATAATTTTTGGAGACAAAGTTGATGTAAAATTATAAATTATACAGCAAAAATATTAAGAAATTATTTTGTAATTTAAAAAATTCAGAAACTATTTTATAAATTTAAAAATTAACCGAAACAATACCTAATATTAATCAGCATTGATACAATACCATATTAGAACCAAATCTAGTACCGGTATCAATGCAGTATTCATAACACTGCTAATAAAGCAACTTAACAAGTATTTTAAATGTGATCATAATATTTTTCATAAATTGAGTTATATAATATTATAAAATACGAACAAAGATATATTTAATAGATTGGGATATCTAAAATAATCCACCTTAGCCACTCTAAGAGGACATTTTTGACATATCAAACTCATTTGTTATATATTTTTTTTATGTATAGACATTGCAATTTAACACACAAAAAGAAGAAAATACATAAACATATGTATACAAGAAAAGTAAAATGCTTCTTTCATGTTTTAATGTTTTAGCTTATAAAATACAAGAAAAGTATGCAACGTCAATATTCTCCGGCTCCTAAACCAACCGTCCATCTTCTCTTCTACTAGTTTATATACATAACGGACACAAAATTACTATACGTATAATATTAAAATAACTAAAAGATAACCAAATTATTTTAATAGAATTTGTTGCTAAAGTTCAATATATTATACAATTAATTTGTATTAAAATATTCATTATATGTTTTTATTTTAAAAATAAATAAAACCATAATAGAGATTTGCATATTTTCCTTTCACATATTTTCTCCATCAACTACTCCAATAGGTAAGCGTAAGTTTCACTTTGAGCTACATATATATATTGGTCAAGTCAAAGAGAGACTCTCCTTGGTTCTGAATGTAATTTAAGAATCCTCTTAAAATAAAAGCATGCTTTCTATGCGCTCATGTAATGCTTTTCAATATTTCAGGACATGATATTCTGTACCCTCTACTTTGCTCCAACCGTATTCTACTTCACCTCAACCATAAGAGGATTTGAGGGCCAATATTTCAAGGTAGAGTCTAATCCTCTCGGATCACATATAGGTCCCAGCTCAGCTGTGCTTCTGCTTCACTTAGGTAGTAGTGCGTTTGATCAAGCAAAACTAGAAACAACAAAGCGATTATAAGTTTCACTTCTTCACCTCAACTCTACCATAATACTTCTCCAGGCTCCCAACACAGAGAGAGTTAACCTTAGACAGTCATCGTTTCTATGTCTACCCTGGGATGAGATAGCAAGATAAAACTACCTGATTGCCAGTATAAAACTACCTGATTCCGTCCCGGCAATAACGACATCTGAATTCCATTGGCCAACAGAATTACAATCATTGCCAGTGCCATTTATATGCAGGAACTTGAGCTTCGTGAAACGTGGATGCCAACGGTGTTGGGACTATTTGCTGATGCTGACATCTTAATTTTCGTGGCTTTGGAGTTGTTGCATCGGACAGTGCGATAGGAAACAGTTTGTTTTTCAATGAAGTTATGTCCAAAAATTTTAGAATCTGGGAAGAGATCATTCTTCCTCGGGTTTCTAGCTGTCTTGTTCTTTGGCCTTTTTAAACACATATCGTCATTGTGCTTATTTTAGTAATGGCTTCTACTTCATTCCAGAAGATCTACCATTTGCTAGGCACTAGCAGCTCATGCTAAGAACCCTCTTGACCGTTCACATATGGGAGGGCATAACAAAACTCAGTTTTTACTTGGGGATTACACAATTAGCTCAAAAATAAAGAGCTGCAGGCATAACGTTGAAAGCAGTTATTATCAATACCACCTCAGTCAAGGCCAGCCCCTCCAATCATCTAAATTCTATCCATCCCATCCCATATTCATAAAAGTTGCAACATCTAACCTTGCATTTCTTTTCTTTTAGCCAAAAATCTGAAGCTCCCTCCTCTAAACCTAGCAACATGATTTGCACCGGATATCAAGGATAGGAGAAGGGCTGAATCCAGGATTCAATTGGGACATTTGGTAATTAAGGAAGGTGTTTTTTCAGTAAACTGTAATCAGAGGGCTTAGCTTGTGCCTTTCAATTTAAATTAAAGGATGAAACTAAAAATGTTGGGGCCTCTATATTCTCATAGAAAACTTTTCTTCTTATATTAAAAAGCGCAAATGTAAATTTTTTTCACGCTATGCCTACGAGTGGATATATGAATCTTGATAGTATATCCTACGGAATAACAAAATAACATGACCAACAAAGAAGGCAACTTTGCCTTGCATTTTGGTCCAAAACCTGGCCAGCTGCAAATATTAGGAGAATGCTGATTATGAATATGAAGTAGTTGTTGATATTTGTCTTCGCCAGCATATATCTAAGTCAAACTATATCTTTTCTTAAGGAAAACATAGAAATAACAGAAATTTACTTGCATTCCATCATTGCTCACCGAACTCCCTTTCTTCTTCTTCCGATTAGTTCCAATAGCCAAACAAATCGTGGCTTCACTTAATGTTCATGCATGCTACATGTAGAGACTTCCATAATCAATGCATCAACCATCACAAGAATCAATACCATGGGCATATTTATAGGCCCTTTCCTTCTAAGGGTAGGAGGAGTGGCAGCAACAAATGGAATGAATATAATCTTGCTTCAAATATTGTTTTTTCCAATAAAGTATCATTTCTTAGCCTTGGAAAACCTGAGACAACGATACTTTTCACCACTTACAGTGATTTCAAGAGCTCCATCCTGAGCATCCTGATTTGAAGCAGTTCCCATCAACACACTTTTCTCTTTCTCAAGATTCTCTTTCTCCATCTTCAGCCTAGCTTCCTGGCGAGCAATCTCGGCCTGAGAAACACAAAAGTGGAAGGTCATGGATAGGAAACTAAGGAAGCTGGCTGACAAGATCATAACCAGGAAAGAAGCATTAAATTGTCTAGTTCAGTTTGTTTTAACAGGGGATGATGAGATGCAAGCAAGGCATGATGGGAAAGGGAAGACAAATGCTTAGAATGAGGTTAAGACTGAAGACATGGAAACCAGAAGTGTGGTTTTGTTTGATGTTTGCTAAAACATTGCTCTGTGTAAGATTATGAGAAATCAAAGAATAAGCAAAATTTATAACAGGGAACAGTAAGAAAAATTCTCGCAACTTTGTGCATAATAACATCTCAAAGCAACTTTGTGCATAACAACATCTCAAAACGGGGAGCCTAAAATCACGAGGCATAATCAATTACACATTATAAAACAAAAAGCTGATAGGGAACTTCTTCTGCTGCTTACTCTGAATAATTAATTAATTTTGATTTTTAAGAAAAAGAAGGGACCTCGCGACGAGAGAGCTCAGCCTTCCAAGCAGCTTCACGCTCCGCGACTTCGCGTTCACGCTCTTCGATGTAACTCTGCATCTCTCTCTCTTTCATTAGTCTGTCTTGTATATCCGCATCCAACGCCTCCTTCAGCTCCTCCACGAACCTGTCTACTACTGATTTTATTCGGAGTGACATTTTCTTTAACTAGACTCCTCCTCCTCCTCCTCCTCCTCCTCCTCCTCCTCCTCCTGCTACTTCTTGTTCTTCTAATAAAGCTACCTTGTTTTTCTCTTAACCAAAGATGATCAGAAAGAAAGTTATTTCTTGTATTTGTAAATTAGGGCAAGTACTGTTACTTGTATAACCAAATCAAAGTTCAATCAACTAGCACTTGTTTTTCCCTATACGAATAAAAACAGAAATACAAAGAAAAGAGAATTAACCCCTCGATTCGTTCTTCTTCTTCTTCTTCCTATTCTTCGTGCGCCGGAGCAGGTAAATTTAACGGAGAGGGAAAATGAAATGAACAAGACGAAAACTGGTCGATGCAAATCTATTTATTAAACTTGGGCCTTGAGTTTCATGTTTGGGCCCTAAAACTAAAAGGAACAAATTGTAAGTTGTATTTATATTTATGGAGAACAAAGATAAAGAATAGAATGAAAGGCATTTCATCAAAAACCAAAAGCATTTCTACTGTTCTTAAGAAGGCTCCTTTTTCATCTCTTTCACCTGACGTCAATGCCGATGCATCGTCTTCTTGCTCTTTGGTTGGAGAATTCACTAAATATTGCTATGAGAGGGACCTCCCTAGAGCCATGCGCGCTTTGGACTCCATGCAAGCTCTTGGCGTCTCAGCGGACCCTGTTAGCTATTGTCAGCTTATCAAGTGTTGCTTGGACCGTCGCTCCATTGACTGCGGCAAACGCATCCACTCCCACATTCTCTCCTTTTCCTACCTCCCCCAAACCTTTCTTCTCAACACTCTACTCAATATGTATGTCAAACTTAATCTTTTGGACGATGCCCGCGATCTGTTCGATCAAATGCCCCATAAGAATGTCGTCTCTTGGACCACCATGATTTCTGCTTATTCTTCGTCCACCCTCACTCACTCCAAGGCCTTGCATTTGCTCCTTCTCATGCTCCGAGATGGTGTCCGCCCCAATATGTTCACTTTTTCCTCCGTTTTGAGAGCTTGTCACAGCTTGTCTAATCTTAGGCAGCTCCACTCTGCCATTGTTAAGGTCGGATTTGACTCTGATGTCTTTGTTAGGAGTGCTCTTATCGACATCTATTCCAAATGGGGCGACTTGCAAAATGCCCTTGCCGTTTTCTCTGAAATGCCCACCCAGGATTTAGTTGTTTGGAACTCAATCATCGCCGCTTTTGCCCAAAACAGCGATGGAGATGGAGCTTTTAACTTGTTTAAGAACATGAAACAATCTGGCTTTTTTGCGGATCAGGCCACCCTTACCAGCATCTTGAGAGCCTGCACCGGGTTAGCCCTGTTGGAATTGGGGAGACAAATACATGTCCATGTTCTCAAGTATGATCGAGATTTAATATTGAACAATGCTCTCCTAGATATGTATTGCAAGTGTGGTAGTTTGGAAGATGCTAACTCTGTTTTCAGTCGAATGTCAGAAAAGGATGTGATCTCTTGGAGCACTATGATTGCCGGCTTGGCTCAAAATGGTTACAGCCGGGAGGCGCTCAAATTGTTCGAGTCCATGAAAGTCTCGGGAATAAAACCAAACTACATAACCATAGTGGGAGTTTTATTTGCGTGCAGTCATGCAGGGCTTGTGAAAGATGGATGGTACTATTTTCGGTCAATGAAGGAGCTATTTGGGGTTGATCCTGGACGTGAACACTATGGTTGCATGATTGATCTTCTTGGAAGAGCTGGGAAGCTTGATGAAGCAGTTGGGTTGATCGGTGAAATGGGATGCGAAGCAGATGCTGTGACGTGGAGAACATTGCTCGCCGGATGCAAGGTTCACCGGAATGTAGATCTGGCTATACATGCTGCCAAGGAGGTTCTGAGGCTGGATGCTCAGGATGCTGGAACCTACGTACTTTTATCAAATATTTATGCAAATACTCGAAGGTGGAATGATGTTGTAGAAACAAGGAGGATGATGAAGGACAGAGGAATTAGGAAAGAGCCAGGATGTAGCTGGATTGAAATTGATAAGCAGATTCATGCTTTCATTTTAGGAGATAGCTCGCATCCACAAATGAACGACATCAACATGCAACTCAAACAGTTGATCGAGCGACTGTCTGGAGCTGGTTATGTTGCTGATACAAATTTTGTGTTGCAAGATTTGGAGGGGGAGCAACGGGAAGACTCACTGCAATACCACAGTGAGAAACTGGCTCTTGTCTTCGGTCTGATGAGATTGTCAAGGGAGCAGACTATTAGGATAAGGAAAAATCTGAGGATATGTGGAGATTGCCATCTCTTTGCCAAACTCGTAACCAAGGTGGAGCGTCGTATTGTTGTCATCAGAGATCCTATCAGATACCATCATTTCAGTGATGGAGTTTGCTCTTGTGGTGATTATTGGTGACATAATGTTAAGAGGTTCTTGGTTAACCAGGTAAAGTGCAGATGATAACATGTACCAACACATTAATTCTTATAGAAGAAACTTACTCATAATTTTGTCTGGAATAACAAATTATGTTTTTAAAAGTTGTTACAGCGTAAACATTTGAGCTAACTGTACTTTTGAAATGGTTTTTTTCATATGCCTAATACTTGTAAACGCAGCACAGTGATATGCGAAGCTTATTGTTATGTCAAAACCTAAGGGAACTACTCAAGAGAATGGGTGCCCTTCTAACCTCCTTCAACAAGTAACCAAAAGGTTAGGGTTCCTCACATCCTTAGCTTACATTTATTGTTCATATGAAAAGAAAAGAAGAGCCTTTTTCTATAGACCAGGCACATATTTCGATATCGAGTAAAACACGCTTCTTTCTCATTAATAACCTAGACATTCCGCCAAATATGTCGGCCACATTGGCAAGCTTTACGCAACCCCGCGTCCTAAAGTACCTCATCTAGCAAGTACTGTACAAAAGTTAAGCACAAACTCTTCCATCTTATAAAAAGTGTGAAAGTATTGCTTGCTTTTTCTCCCAGTAGACACCAAAAGAAGAAGATGCATTTCATCTCGGGTTTGCTGAAACGTCCCCACAAGTTGAACTAGGGCTTCCAAGATTGGCTTTTTTGTCAAAATTTCGTAGCATCTTGAACAATGTGTCCATTTACAAAGCAAAGCCAGCTTCATTTCACCAGCAAAAAAGAGGCCGACTTTCACCTAGCCTCACACACAGCAGAAAGTGGAGCGAAGGAATTACATCTTCCATCTACAAATCAGTAGGCCTTGTTACTTAGATGTGTGTTCTTCCAGCTATAGCTCTCTTTTTCATTTTATCCTTCCCAGCCTACGGGATCACTGCCAGCGACCAAGGATGGAAGTCTGCCACTGCAACATATACTAGTGATAAAGACAACTCAATCACCATAGGTAATTGTAATACCAACTAGTCTTAGTTATCCATTGTCAACTCATTATGTTTCTTTGCAAGTATTCAAATACGATCGTGTAATATCACAGAAGGGGCTTGTGGGTACGGGGACCTTCACAAGTCTACCTATGGAAGGTATAGTGCTGGCCTGAGTAGCATGTTATTCAACAGGGGCAGTACCTGCGGGGCTTGCTTTGAGGTCAGATGCGTAGACCACATCTTATGGTGCTTGCAGGGAAGCCCTTCCGTTGTGCTCACAGCAACAGATTTCTGTCCTCCCAACTATGGGTTCTCAGCAGATTATGGTGGGTGGTGCAATTTCCCAAAGGAACATTTTGAGATGTCAGAGGCAGCATTTGGTCAAATTGCAGAGAGGAAAGGAGATAATGTACCAATACAATACAGGAGGTATGTGGAATCTATTGAATAATGTTAATGTAGGGCAAATAGGAAATTTTTGGTCTCATGAGGATTGGTATTAGTAAGGGTTGTGCTTTTATGCAGGGTGAAATGTGAGAGACGAGGGGGATTGAGATTCACGGTGAGTGGGAGTTCTCATTTTTATCAAGTCCTCATAACTAATGTAGGGTTGGATGGGGAACTTGTTGCCGTAAAAGTGAAGGGATCGAAAACAGGATGGATACCTATGGCAAGAAATTGGGGACAAAACTGGCAAGCCAATGTCAACCTTATAGGACAGCCTCTGTCTTTTGAGGTCACCAGCAGCGGTGGAAGAACACTCACGTCTTACAATGTCGCGCCATTAAACTGGCAATTTGGTCAAACATTTGAAGGCAAGCAGTTCTAGTATGGTATCAGAGTAACTTACTTTCAATTCAAATGACCATTTACTGGCTGACAATACATGGTAAGATTTCAACAGAACAAAGAAAGGTCGATGAGGAAGTGCTGTAATGCATATCAAATGTTCACCTTAATCTGGAATAGAAGTTTTGCATTTCTGGTGGAAGAGCATGTGTATTAGAAATCCACTTATAGCCTGTTATACCACTGCTCCTGTCCAATATCCTTAAGACACCTAGTTTCAGACGGCAATTATAAAAAACATCAACTGATGTTGGAAAATTTCTGTCAAAGAGAAGACCGTCACCAGTAACAACATTAACCAACAAAAGTAGTTCACTCCTACAGCAAAGGACATTCAACATAATGGCATTGATTTGGTCTGCGACTAATTTGGCTCCAATGTCAATATAACCCAAAATATTGTCTTAAGCAAAATATTCATGAGGAGTCATAATCACAACATTAAACACCATAGGAATTCTACCCAGGAATGTCTCAATAGTGTAAGGATTAGGTGCTCCAGAAGATCTAAATGAAGTCTAATCATCTGTAGAACATACTTAAATATTACCACTTCATCCTGTCTTTTAAGCCGATTTCTTGGAACCTGTTCTTAAACATGGAGGATGGATTTTGTGTTGGCAGGTTAATCAAATACGACTTTGATTTCTTAGAACAATTCTTATGATTTTGTGAAAGTCAAGATTTATTAAATTCTATAAAATAATTTAACACAAATCATAATAAAATATGAATCTTAACATGTGTTTTATTTTGAAGCTTGATCATTTTCTTGTCATTTCTCTCAAACCTTTTCTGAAATTGGCTCATATTAACTAACATAGTCGTACAAGTATCTTGGCCTATAAAGGTATCCACAAATCGTATTGAGAAAACATTGCAACTATTGCAGAGAGAATTAAGCAAGTAGTATGAACTCACTTAGAGCTTAAGCTTATTTACAATAAATTTAGACATTTTGCTAATTTAGTTTAAATTAAATTTTAATTTCAATTAAATTTTAATTAAAATTACAAATAATTCTAATTCAACACTAATTACACTCGAACATGATCCAATATCTTATATTGATCATCGTTTATTAGATATCTCATATTTAATCATAAAGTTTCTCAAACTTTATAATCAAGCCTAATTTTATTAAAACATCTTTTCTCTCTTTAACCTATTCTTTGTGTGTTAGATTCTCAAATATGAAGGCAATGGATATAAATTCTAATCTTAAATTATATTTAGGATTATAGAAATTAAATTCCTTTAATTTATATGTAATTATCTAGTTGAACAATTTATATTCATATATTAAGATTGACGTCTAATAACGCGTTATGATCACCTAACTATTTATGAATATCAAAGTAGTTTTGATTAGCCCTTATGTGCATGATTTTTTTTTGTATAATTCAATCATTTCATCATATAATGCTCTGATTATATACAAAGCATACAATTAATATATATTCTATTTGAGTCTAATCATATTAGTTCTCCAGTATTGGTAATTGATTCGATTAATGATATTTGAAAACTATTTTCAAAGTATCATTCCACCTTGGTTAAGGATTTTCTGAATCAATATTAATCGAGAACAAAGGAACGTTCTCTTCAATCACTTCAAGGTGATGAATCTTATATTGATCACTTAACTACTTCCACATAGTTATATTTAATGACTACCAATTGAGCTATCCTTGACTAAAATAAGTCATAAGAAATATCAAAACATAACAATCTCTATATGAGATAACTTTAGAGATCTCAAGTCAAAGGAAAATTTATACAATCATTATAATGAGAATTTTCATAGACATACAAATTGCGTTCCAAATGAATTTATCATATGCGATCAGTTTAGTAAACTTATTCTCTAGCAAGCACCCACACATTTGTTTAGATATCTTTATACTTTAGTCTACAAGAGCGACTACTTCCTTCGTAAGAAAGACAAAATGTATACTAGTTTTTTTATGCTCTATTAATATCCAATCTTAATAGAATAATGATTGGGAATAATTTAGGGATAATATATAAATTAAATATGAATCTCATAATTATGATCTCATCATAAATTCATTTGCAATTTATATTTATCTCGTGGACTTTATCGTATACTTCTAAATATATATAAGAATAAAAATGCTTTTAAATTATTTTGTTACCAAACTAAAACCAACCGATTTGCTATAGGGCATAAACCATAATTTTCCACTTGCACTAAGCCAATTATTTAAGTATTTTATACCATATCATCATATGATGATCATGTTACTATTGGGATTGTGGTTTAGTAAGAGAATTTTACAAGATTTTCTATAGTGAGCACTTACTTAAATTTTATAATTTTCATCTTAATTATCATCATAATTAAAAGAAACTGTCTAAGTACATTTAGATTTTTTATAAGACCTTAGCTCATTTTGCATGTCTAAAGGCTCTAATGTTCTATAGTACATTATTGTTTGAACAATGCAAGAAACTATTACAAATCCGTTAAAGAACTTCTCATCCAAATAATCATTTATATCAAATGAAAAAAGTATTTTGGCTATGTTAGCAATTAATGCTACATTGTAACCTTTCAAATCTCAAAATAATAGGATTTACTTCTAAAGATGGTATCCTTATATTCTTGAACTCTAACATCAACTCATAAATAAAATAATGGATATTTTTAATACTTTAAAACTATGAGATATCTCAAATAGTAAACACCTTTAATACATTATCAACGTATTTGGAGTAAAATAGGTAAACAACTTCCAATATATCTCTATAGATCTGATTCTCATAATTAAGTTGTTACCTTTTCATGTCCAACAAGAGTTGTCATTGGATAATTATATTTCAATAATTGGAAAATTAGAATTGTTGTTATTTATAAGCAATATGTCTCATTAACAACATTTTCTCTCATGCGATTTCTAATGCCCATCCATCATTCACCAATACATAACTCAGTTCTAAAGGTAATATAAATGTTATAGGAAAGTGAGGCAACTTTCCAAGAGAGATGCAATCCATATAAATAATCACTTCAACCATATTCCATTTCTTTTTCACACTAAGAAATTGATGGTAATTTTTATAAGTATATACTCAACACTTTTATTTGATAAGTACCTAGTAACTTCATTTCACATTATTTTTAACTTACCAATCACTTGCTAAGAGCATATAACTCAACTTTAAAGATGATGTAACCACTCTAAGAGTGGCTTATGAATTGAGGCAATAATCATATGTAATGATGTAGCTTATCTAAACTATAGAAGCATTTGGATATCATATTTTTAACACTTTTCCATACCCACAAGTTATGAGTTACTTTTTTGGGTATCTTTTAATAGATTTCTCCCATATGATTCCCAACTTCGACTAATAATGCATAACTCAACTTTAAATATAATACTACAACTCTATTAAAATAAGAGAATTGAGACTCTGATAATGAGGCAACACTTTAAGAGAATGATGAAACTTATAAAGAATGCATACCACTTCCTAATCATATTCCAACACTTCTCTATACTAAAAGGTTGATTTCAATGTTTATGGGCATATAAACACTTCTCTTGTAACAAGTTCATAGTTCCTTCATTATACATTATTCCTAACTTCCACCAATCACTCACTAATAACATATAATAACTTCAAAAATAGTACAACCATTCTAGGAGAGTAAAACAATTGAGTCTATAAAGTGATGCAACTGCTTGTATAAAGGGATGAAACCCATATGAAACATAAAAGCACATGCTCATCATATTTTAATACTTGTTTATACCCTCATGGTGTGACTAATTTTTCTTGGCATCTTCCAACTTTTCGCACCCTATGAGTAGCGAATAATTTTCTCTCGCATAATTCCGTACTCTCACCAATCACCCACTTATAACACGTGATCTATCTCCAAATATAGTGGAACTCCTCTAAGGAAGTGAGCAAGAAATTGTTAGCAATTTTTGTGAAGCAAACCATTTGGAATATAAAACACTTCTCAACCATATTTCAACACTTATTCTACACCAAAAATTGTTAGTAGTTTTTGTAGGCCTATTACAACATAAGTTTAGTGCCTTACCAAGAATACACAACTCAACTTCAAAGGTGATGCAATTGTTATAGGAGAGTGAGACAATTGCTTTTGTAAAGTGTCGCAACTAACATATAAGTACGTGGTCATCATGTTCTAACACTTCTTCCGTACATATAATCTATAGGTAATTTTAATTATCACTTCTAACATTTTTGTTCCTAAAAGTAGCAATTAATTTTCTCATATATAATCCTTAACTCCCACTAAACACTCACTAAAAACACACTTCTCAACTCCAAAGGTGATGTAACTACTTTAAGGTAATGGGGTAACTAAGCGTCTACAATGAGGCAATTACTCTAAGAAAATGATGCGACCTATCTAAAACAAAAAAGAACCTCCTAATTATATTTCAACACTTTTTGATATGAAGTTGTTATTGGTAATTTGTATAAGCCTATTGCAATGCTTCTGTGTCCATATATACCAAGTAACTTTATCCAATATGATTCTTAATTTTTTTATTAATGACTCTCTAAGAACCCCCAACTCAATTTGAAATGTGATGCAACTGCTCTATAAAGGTGAGCGAATTGAGTCTTAGAAGTGAGTCAACCGCTTATATGGAGTGATAACCATTTAGAACATAAAAGCATATACCCATCATATTTCATCACTTCTCCATACCTACAACTTATGGGTAATTTTTCTAATTTCCAAAATTTTGCACCATGTAAGTATCTAACAATTTTCTCCTACACATTTCTCAACTCCCATCAATTAGTCACCAAAAACACACAACTTATATTTAAAGGTGATGGAACCATTGTGGGGAAGTGACTCAACTACTCTAGAAAAGAAATGTAACTCATTCAGAATGTAGAAGCACTTTCCAACCATATTTTAGCACTTTTGCACTCCAAAAGGTTATTGGTAACCTTTTTAAGGCCTTGCAATACTTCTCTTCTCATAAATATTAAGTAACTTCATTCTATATGATTTCAAACTTCAACTAATCACTTACTAAGAACACACAATTCAATTATAAAGTTAAAATAACTGCTTTAGGAAAGTATGGCAACTAAGCCTCTAAAGTGAGGCAACTACTCATATAGAGTGTCATAACCCATTTTAAATACAAAATCATATACCCATATATTTTAACACTTCTTCATACCCATAAGTTTTAGATAATATATGTGGGCATCTTTTAACATGTCTCGCCTTATAAGTAATTAATAACTTTCTTCAACAAAATTTTCAGCTTCTACTAATAACTCATTAAGGACATATTATTTAACTTTAAAGTTGATCTAGTTAATTTATGAAAATAAGATAATTGAACCTCTAAAGTAAGATAAATAGGCCTTTTAAAGTGAGGTAACTGCTCTAGGAGAGCGATGTCACCTATCTAAAAAGTAGAAACACTTCTTAAGCATATTTAACACTTTTTTGCACTAAGAAGTTATTAATGACTTTTTTTAACCATCTGCACACTTCTCTTATCAAAAGTCACAAGTAACTTCATTCCACCCAATTCCCATCTTCCACTAAGAACACACAATTCATCTCTAAAGGTAATGTCACTACTTTATGAGAGTATTGAAACTAGCCTTTTGAAATGAGGCGACTACTTATATATAGTGATGCTACCCATCTAAAACACATAAGTCTATACCACCATATTCCAACACTTCTCCTTATCCATATATTATAAGTAATTTTTATGGGCCTTGTCCTATATTTCATCTTATAGTAGTTACTCATTAAGGGCACACAATTCAATTCTAAAGGCGATGCAACTATTATACTAAAGTGAGGTAATTGCTTCAAGAGACTAACATAACCTATTTGGAATGGAGAAATAGTTCCCTCATATTCCAACACTTCTTTACACTAAGAAGTTGTTGGTAATTTTTATGGACCTATTGCTATAATTCTCTTACCATTAGTACAAGGTAACTTATTTATATGATTCCTAACTCCCACCAGTCATTCTCTAAGTATACGCAACTTAACTCCACAAAAGTGATGCAATTATTGCAATAGAGTTAAAGAATTGGGCCCTTAAAATGAGATAAAGGGTTTAATAGATTAATGTAACCCATCTAAAACATTAGAGGCATATGTACACCATATCCCAATACTCCTCCTTACCCACAAGTCATCTTATATCATAGTTTTAGGTGCTAGTTATATATCTTATTTATTTTACAAAATATTATAAGTTTATTGCCAAGTTTTTTCTATTACAATGTACTTTTATGATAATTATCTTTATTGACTAATGGTCAAGTGTTATTTTTATTTCTTAAATAAAAATTTCTTAATAAAGTTGAAGATATTTATGAAAACTATGTAGGAATAATTAAATTCCTTGAACCTTATGTAATTAAAATGAATATGAACTTTGAATAAAAATAAATTGTACTGAGTTGAGTTACAATTTCTTATTCTTAGTAATTTTAAATATGAGAAATCTAGCTTTGGAGTTAATTTTATGAGATGTAAGTGAAAGAGAGATAATAAAAGAGAAGCCTTTAATGAGTATAAACAATAATCACTAGGACAACTAACCTAGTTAGTATCATAGTAGGCTATATGGTAAGTGAGATGACTTTGGTGAAATAAGTGCCATGGGAGGGAATGAATCCAGGATATCATAGAATCTATTCAACTATGGTGTAATGAATATCAATATTGCAATGTAAAGACTTTATTATTTATGAATTAGATGTTAGGATGAGTAAATACTACATTGAAAGTGATTAGTAAAAGGACAACCATGATTTGCAAAGAGAGGGTTTGTGGGGCTAATGGGTTTGTTGATAAGTTTGAAGCTACCAAGGCATAAGGTCCTTAGTGTATTAGGTTGAGGTGAGTAAAAGGCCAATTGGTATGGTTGTGGCTTTAATGTCGAGGAAGTAGCGAATGTCCTTCGTTCTTAATGGAGAAAGCAATGTTAACTTCATGAATAATGAATATAATGAAGGTGGGTGAAAAACCAGTAACTAAGATATCATCTATGTTGAATGAAAAGGAAAATTGTATTAGATGATGTGGAGTGAATGAAGAAATATGTATCATATTTTGAGGAAGTCAAATTGAGTTCTTGAAATTTCTAACTCAAACAATAAAACCAAATATGAGAAGCTTGTTTAGGACCATAAAGAGTTCTTTTTAAATGACAAACATAATGGGAATGGCGGGGATTTGTAAACCCATGAGGTTGAGACATAAAAACTAGTTCTTAGAGATTATTATGAAGAAATGCATTATTGAAACCAAATTGATAGATAATCAATTTTTATAAAGAGCAAGAGTGTGAATAATGCAAATAGTGGTAGATTTAGGAAGAAGATTAAAGGTATCAGTGTAATAAATAATTAGAGCCTGACAATATCCTTTAATCATAGGGTAAGCTTTATAACACTTATACAAACCATCAAGATTCTATTTTATCCGAAAATCCATTTGTAACATACAACATCAACATTTGATGATGGAGGAACAAAAGTCTAAGTTTGATTACAATGAAAAAAATTGAAATCATTAAGCATAGTTTTGCGCTAGTGGAGAATTTTATTATCTTAAATGAAGGAAGTGATATAAGCTCTACAAGGGATGTGAGTGATGGTAGAATAAGTGATTTGGTTAGAAAAAATTTAAGGAATGCATGGGATCACATGTATGAGTGATCATGGGATGTGAAGATGGTAATGCTAGTGCATGAGAATAATAGGGCAAATGGGGTTAAAGAAGGAACTAAAGAAGTGTATGGAGAAAGCAAATTTAAAGGCACAAATAATGGTTTATTATAAAAAGAAGAGGGAGAGAGAATGGGGAGGAAGAATTTGGTATAGAGAAGGTCAACAAATATGAGGGGAGATGTATAGTCTAGAAGTATGAGGATCAAAGCATCGATATGATTTAAATTAAGAGAAATAGCCAAGGAAGATGCATAATGTAGACTTTGGTATAAGTTTATCGGTATAAATTGAACCTTAAAAAAGAAAATAGTTACATCTAAAAACATAATGGCTGGAAAGGATTGGTTTAGTGTGAAATAATAATTCATGTAAGGGATTATGGCAAAGAATATGAGTAATTAACAAGTTACTAAGAAAGATAACAGTAAAGAATGCTTTAAACAAGGACTTTAGAAAAAAGGCACAAATAAGAAGAGTGAAGTCAATTTAAGTGATATGACATATTTAACATTCAATGAGGTCATTTGTTGAGGAGTATAGGGGTAAAAGATACAATAACTGATGCCATAAGTAGCTAGGTATTGAGCCAAAATACTTTTGATGAGTTCAAAAGCTCCATTGTATTAATAAGATTTAACAGTTGTGGAGAAAAGATTTTCAGTTATAGTTTTGAAATTTTGAAAGTAAGAAAGACTGCAAGATTTTTTTAGCCATGATGAATATGTATAGCAACTAAAATAATTAAAAAATTATGAAATAGTGATAACAAAAAAAATAGAGATGGTGAGTGTTTCAAATATCAAAATGGATAAGTTGTAAAGATAGTGGAGAGATACGAGAAGATAATGGAAATGAAAATCAAGTACTTTTTCCATAAAGATATGAGATATAATAATTTATGATAGTTGATTTAGTAGATAAAAAATTGAATTAACTAAAGAGTTTAGACTAATAAGGATGATCAAGATGTTGATGTTACAAATTAAGCAGATGAAGAGTGATTATGAAGGTAATAAGATTTATAAAATGTAAAGAAATCTTCATGGGTAGATATTATTATGGATAGAACGTATGAGAAGTAGTATCTTTATTTTGCGGTCTTTCACAATATAATCAAAATATTTAAATTCAATAAGACAAGAATTATATGTAAGAAATTTGACTAGTTGATAACAGGTTGGTAGTAAGGTATGAAATAATTAAAATATCATTAAAGTGAAGTGGATATGTACAAGTAGAAAAATGTTAAATTACTAGTAGAAAAAATAGGAAGGATATGTTTATTACTGACAAACATATAGATTAAACCTTCATATAAAGTAACAAATTCCATAATTTAAGGATCATGTGTCATGTGAGCAATAATACTAGTGTTGTGCAGCCATTTGACAATATTACTAAAAAGAAATTATGAATTATTAGTATTAGCTTGAATATTTATGGTAGAAAAAGCTATGGTGAGGATATTATGATCAATTTGGGGCTAAATTGATAATTTTGAGACTTTAAATATCTAAATTGATAGTTTGTAGCAATTTGTTCCCATTTCTAACAAATTTGACATTTCGAAGGGGGTTTATTATAAATGGACTGGTTAAAACAATAAGTGTTTTTTATTAGGGCTTGATTGCAGTTTTGAGTTTGAAATTGGGCTTAATTGGTCTGAAAATTAAAAGAACCATTGGAAAGTTCAAGTAGCCTTTTTAAATACATAGTCTGTCTTTAATGGGGTTAGAGATATAGAGAAAAAGAAAGAAAGATGAAGGTAGTGACTTTCTTTAAGGTAAGGAGCTTTTGTCAAAGAAAAGAGTCATGAGATGTTGACTGATGTATAAATTGTGCTTCATGGCAATCGCAATATCATGAGTAACGTGACAATCGAATGTAAGGCATTCGATAGAGCTCGATAAGGAAACAATGGGGAAACAATGGACCAGTTGATCGAATTTCTACCATTTAATATGTTATGGGTCTGAAATTGGGTGAGAGAATAACACTTAGTGAATATAAGAGGAGAAGAGGGAGACCTTATAAAAACTAGCAGGAAGTGATCAAGGAGGATATACTAGAGTTGGCCCTTAATGAGGTAGTAACTCGAAATAGAAACGTTTGGCGTGATCGGATAAAGGTAAAGAATTAACCGTTAAAGTTAACCAGAACAATATAGTAGTTAGTAGGAGATGAGGTGTCACGATGCACAGATTAGTACGTAGGTAGTTATACCCCACGTTCTCTCTCTCCTTTAATCAGGTGAGTTTTGGTTAAGGTTTACGGGCTTTAAACTTAGCTTCACAAGACAGGTGCGAAAGGACAGTAGGATGTCTTTCCGGCAGGGTCTCAGAGGAAGGTCTCCTTACTTAAAGACAAGTAGGGATGACCTTTGTAGCCTATCAGATATGCGCAGATCTGGACTCCATCAAGTGTTTCCCATTACTTATATTTTCATTTATTTTATGTTTTTATTGTAACTTTACGTCCATAGTCTCTACTATATAGGGATAAGGCTGCGTACTATCGGAGCTCCCTAGATTTCACTTCATTGTGAAATTTCAGACTAGGTTATGATGATGAGAAGTGAAGAGTTATTCTTGGGACACCTTTCAGTGATGAAAGAGTGTAGTAAGTAAGATCAAAAGGAACTTGAATTTCTCATACAAGATAATTTATTGAATTAAAAATATGAAGTTAAAAATTAGTAATTTGGTGAATGACAAAGTAGAAGAATCATTATTTGTCACTAAGATTGTTGGTTTGGTGGTCATTGGTCTATGTTTTTGTTTATGATATTTATGGTGTTGATAATTAGACTACTTATATTGTTTTTGATGTATTTTAGCAGGGTAAATTAAGAAATATTTGTTAGATGTTAGATAAATGTTTTAGATAGGAAAAATGTATGATAGAAAAAACGTAATTGTTATCTTATTAATTTATAGAAGGTATTTAATTTTTGATGTAGACATTATCAACATACAAATTAAAATAAAAACAGCATTTAACTTGTAAAGTATAAGAATAATATCTTTATCAATAGAATATATAATACTATAACTAGAATTTTATGACATCATTGTTTTGATATACGGGGATGATGTGATTGTTAATGTATATGTATACTTGTGATTACAGAAAAGTATGTATTGTATACGTACGTGTATTTGACTTGAATAAATCCACGTTCTTCTGGTTGGCTTTTAAGTGTAGAAGAAGAAGAAGAAGGAAAGAAGCTGTCTCTCTTCCTCTTCCACATCCTCTTCTTCTTTTAACTGTGCATGCACAAGCACAACATTAACATACAAGTATAATTCTCCACCTCCTTATATGTATGTAAATCGATCCATCTTATCTTCTGTGTACCAAACAAGAGAAGAATAACAAAAATGTCAGCTTCGCTAACCCTAGGCGGGCCTTCCCGGTGCGGCCGTGCCCTTGGACCGTCCCTCGACAAAATTGTGAAAAACGCGGCCTGGCGCAAGCATTCCCACCTCGTTTCAACCTGCAAATCCGTACTTGACAGATTGGAATCCCTCTCCGATTCTGATCCCAATTCCCATCCCACATCTCCTCTCTATGGCCTCTCCTCTTCCGACGCCGATTTCCTTCTCAACCCCTTGATCCTTGCTCTCGATTCTGCGTACGCCAAAGTTGCGGAGCCCGCCCTCGAGGGTGCCTTCAAATTGTTCTCTTTCGGCCTCATCCGCTGCGAGATCGATCCCGAATCCTCCTCTAACGTAGCCGTATTTAAACTCGTTGACAGCATCTGCAAAGTCTGTGGCATTGGTGATGAATCCATCGAGCTCAACGTTCTTCGCGTTCTTCTTGCTGCCGTTCGCTCCCAATGCGTCTTGGTCCGTGGCGACTGTTTGTTGCATATTATCCGTACTTGTTACAATGTTTATCTCGGTGGCGTCAACGGTACCAATCAGATCTGTGCCAAGTCTGTGGTCGCCCAGATCATGCTCATTATTTTTACCAGAGTCGAGTACGATTCCCTTGATGTTCAAGTTAAGACAGTGTCTGTCAACGAATTGTTGGAATTTACTGATAAGAATTTGAATGAGGGCAGCTCCATTCATTTTTCTCAGAATTTTGTCAATGAAGTTATGGCTGCTAGTGAAGGCACTCCTGATCCCAGGCTATTGTTACACTCTCCTTCTACTACTATTCCCAATCTTTCGAATGGTAGTAGCGACACGCATACCAATAATGATCTTCACGACAATAATGATTCCAAAGCGCATGATTTGCCTGATGGAGAAGTCAATGACGGAGTTGAATCTGGTGACGCCGGTAGCAGTGCCGCTACTGGAGAAAGTAAGATTAGAGAGGACGGATTTCTTGTTTTTAGAAATCTATGCAAATTGTCTATGAAGTTCTCTTCTCAGGAGAACCCAGATGATCAAATTCTGTTGAGAGGCAAGATATTGTCTTTTGAGTTGCTCAAAGTGATCCTCCACAATGGAGGTCCTATTTGGCGCACCAGTGACAGGCACGTCTCTTCTTTTGTATCCAATCACAATTATTCTACTTCTTCTTTCTGATGTTTACTGCTGTTTTATTCTTTCCTTATACCATTAAAGGACACAATCTAATTGCATGTTTCCTTTGTCTCTAATGACCTACACTGTAGTTGAACTGTGGTTGTGGAGAACATAAATTAAAGCAAAGAAGACGAATGAAGAAGATTTAGAGAAAAGAACATAACTTTGATAGATCTGATCTTGAAGTGAAGTTTTAATTTACTCTTACGAGGTATTAATTTTGCAATGACATTGTGTGCGATCATAGAAGGTAAAAGGAGAGGAAAAACATATGATTCTATGTGAAATTCTTAGTTGTATGACTCACAGCTGACTCAACAAATCCATAACTTGGGGTCTTCTTGAATTCTTAAGAATCTCTTTTGTGGTTCTGTTAGAATTCTACATATGCACCACCTGTGCATCTATTTCACCAAAATATAAAATTATGGTTCTATATTCTTCTTTTCTTCTTGCGTGAGGTTTGTGTTCTGCTGAAGAAGTCACACACACATATATATGTATGTTAGTTTTAAACAGTTGAATTTACTATGCTAATCCTGGAAGTATGGAAGTAGGAAATCATAAACGGAATGCTATTATTATTTTCTTAATATTTTAAATGTTTTTAGTATCTTATACAGCGTGCAGATATAACTTCGCAGGAGCAATTAACTAATTTAACTACTGTTTTTCTTTTTGTGTGTTTCTCTAAAGAATCTCCTCCTATCCCATTTCACACCCTTGGCCACCAACTTCCAACAAATAATTCTGGAAGAATGATATCTAATACATTACACTATTTGGCACAGGTTTCTTCATGCTGTGAAGCAATTTCTCTGCCTCTCATTACTAAAGAATAGTGCATTGTCAGTTATGGCCGTTTTCCAGCTTCAGTGTTCTATTTTCATGATCTTGTTATCAAAGTTCAGATCAGGTTTGAAGGCAGAAATTGGAATATTCTTTCCAATGCTTGTCCTCCGTGTGCTTGAGAATGTTAACCAACCTAGTTTCTTGCAAAAGATGACTGTCCTAAATCTTTTGGAGAAGATTTTGCAGGACCCGCAAATTATTGTTGACATATTTGTGAACTATGATTGTGATGTGGATGCACCAAACATTTATGAAAGGTATACTATTTTCCATTGTATATTTATTGATTTGAGTGTTTTTTCTATAAGTTGTAAAAATTTATGTTCGATGATATTGAAGTTCTTGCATTGACTATGTGAACGACTTTAAATACAGTGTGCTTAACATTCAGTTCATCTTGAGCAACTCAAGAAAGCTGTTTTCTGTTTTTCTTCTTTCAATATTAAACATGGGAAGGCCTTGTTCTTTCTCACTGGTTGATTTAGCTTTTACGTACTTTCTCACATCCTCATGAGGGCTTCGAAATACAGTTATGAGAGGCAAGAGCTGCTTAACTATTGTGATGTTAAAGTCAAAAGTATGATACTGCAAAATAAGGAAAAACAGAACGATGAAGAGTTTTTTGCGATTTTGAATTCTTGTTCTATCAATATTAGCTGCCGGTCTAAGTTGAAAATAAAATTGAACTCATCCATTCCAGAGAACTAGGTTGGACCTGGGATGCATAAATGTTCTAGCACACTATTGAAGAAGCTGAAAATCTCACTGGAGGAAATTGGAAAAAAAGAAAAGAAAAGAAATGGTTTTTTAATCTGACGGTGAAAATGATACTCTTTAAACTTGTTGGGAATTCTCATATGCTAATGAGAGCAAGTTAATTTCTGGTGAAAAGTAATAAATGTTGATGCAATCTGGTTTAAGGCTTAGTTGCTTTGGTTATTTATTAAATAAAAAAGTTATTTGTTCTGAACTTGCGATGAATGATATTTCTGGTTGGAACTAGGAAAAAAATGCCATGGATTATTATTTGGACTTCAGGTATAAAAATATTTGATCACCTTGTTTCTTGATAACTTATCTTGAACTTGTAATGCCAGATTGAGGTCATATTAGATCAATTCCTTTATGGGTTGAACCTGGGAGCACAAGGGGCAAAATAGTGGGGAGTTTATCGTTTTGTTAGCTTTTCATTGTTTTAAGTGCATTTAGAAGGAAACGGACTTATAATTCCATCAGATATTTGCAGGATTGTCAATGGCCTTCTGAAAACCGCTCTTGGACCCACTCCTGGTTCAACCACGACTTTGTCTTTGGCTCAGGATGTAACTTTTCGACATGAATCTGTCAAATGCTTGGTTAGTATCATAAAGTCAATGGGTGCCTGGATGGACCAGCAGCTGAGAGTTGGTGAATCCTATTCACCTAAGAACTCAGAGAATGATGCCTTGATAGAGAATCAGTCATCACCCACTGGAGAAGACGGAATTGTCCCTGACTATGATTTACATGCAGAAGTGAATTCTGAAATGTCAGATGCTGCTACCGTTGAGCAACGTCGGGCTTACAAAATTGAAGTACAGGTTGAGCGTTACTTCATTTGTATAATAAGCCTTCAATTGTGAGATACATGTAGTGAGTAACCTGTTATAGGTTTTGTTTCAGATTATATGACAATAGGTCATCTTATTTTGGCTGGAGATATCATATTTTGCTATTTGTGTCCATTCTATTCAATTTTTCTCCTAGTTCATTCTTTTGCCCATGTTTTTCAGCTTTAGCTTCTTTTGTCTCATGTGAGAATTTTACTAGTTTTTATGCAGAAAGGCATCTCCTTATTCAACAGGAAACCTTCCAAGGGCATTGAGTTTCTGATAAGCACCAAAAAAGTTGGCCATTCGCCAGAAGAAGTTGCTATCTTCCTTAAAAACACAGTTGGCTTGAATGAAACCATGATTGGTGACTACTTAGGAGAAAGAGATGATTTTTGTTTGAAGGTTATGCATGCTTATGTCGACTCATTTAATTTTAAAGGAATGGATTTTGGTGAAGCAATAAGGTTTTTCATACGTGGGTTTAGATTACCTGGAGAGGCACAGAAGATTGACCGAATCATGGAAAAGTTTGCTGAGCGCTATTGTAAATGCAATCCCAATTCATTTACTAGTGCGGATACTGCTTATGTTCTCGCTTACTCTGTGATAATGCTGAATACAGATGCTCACAACAGCATGGTGAAAGATAAGGTTTGTTTGCAAAAATTTCTTTGTGTTTCCTTGCTCTGCATCCCTCAAACGGAAGAAAGGAAAAAAGGAAACAGAACCTGAAACATCACAGAAGGGTGAAATGAACAAGAAAGATTGTCTTAATCCAGGAACAACTCTTTGTTAATAATTTCAATGTTGAATCCATAATGTGGGGCGATATATCATAATTTCAACTTATGCACTAACTTTATGTTGTCCGTGGATGTTGTCCAGATGTCTAAGGCTGATTTCATAAGGAACAACCGGGGAATAGATGATGGCAAGGATTTGCCTGAGGAGTATCTAGGTGCCCTTTATGATCAAATTGTCAAAAATGAAATTAAGATGAGTGCTGTTTCTTCTGTTCCTCAAAGCAAACAGGTAAACAGCTTGAACAGACTATTAGGTTTGGACGGGATACTGAATTTGGTCACTGGGAAGCAGACTGAAGAAAAGCCATTGGGTGCAAATGGACTCCTTATAAGGCATATCCAAGAGCAGTTTAAGGCTAAGTCGGGGAAATCTGAGTATGTATTTCCATACAAAATCCCTGATTTACATTAGATATTTTGGGAAGATCTATTGCATGGGTCATCTTAAAATAGAGCGTGCTTTATTATTTACCTTGTTTTAAAGAAACTCTTATTATTTTCCTTAGAATTCCTCCCCTCTGTCTTTAATAGTGAAAAGCTGAGTAATTGCCAAATATTGGTATTGCAGGTCAACATATCATGTTGTTACCGATGCAGCAATCTTGAGGTTCATGCTTGAGGTTTGCTGGGGTCCTATGTTAGCTGCCTTTAGTGTAACTCTTGACCAGAGTGATGACAAGCTTGCTACATCTCAATGCTTACATGGCTTTCGGTATGCAGTGCATCTAACCTCTGTAATGGGTATGCAGACCCAGAGAGATGCATTTATGACATCTATCGCGAAATTTACTAATCTTCACTGTGCTGCAGATATGAAGCAAAAAAATGTTGATGCCGTGAAGGTTAGTGTTCACTACGTACATATTCATGGAAATAAATGTAGTTGGTTTCCTTCATCATTATAGATTCCCCAAGGAGCAGGCTGTCTCATTGTTAAATTGGAAACTAGGTTTCCTCCCTTGTGCATGATTTGATCTCCTATATCCCATATAAATAGTTTAGAGGCGTGTAACTGCCACTAGGGCTAATATTCCTTAATATTTTAAGCTAGTTGTTGCTTCAATATACAATGGTAATAAGGCATTGCTTCATTGCCTGTAAGATGTGCAAATTCTAAAGTGTAAGCCTTTCTTTAGTATCATTATGCTTTATATTCAAGATTTGGCATTTTGCAGGCTATCATATCAATTGCCATTGAAGATGGTAACTATCTTCAGGAAGCTTGGGAGCATATTCTAACATGCCTTTCACGAATTGAGCATCTTCAGCTGCTGGGGGAGGGTGCACCACCTGATGCATCTTTTTTCACTGCATCTAATGTTGAGACAGATGAAAAATCAATGAAGCCAACAGTTTATCCATCTCTAAAGAAAAAGGGAACACTCCAGAATCCAGCTGTAATGGCTGTTGTTAGAGGGGGTTCATATGATAGTGCCACAGTTGGAATTAATTCTCCAGGACTAGTGACTCCAGAGCAGATCAGTAACTTTATATCAAATTTGAATCTGCTTGAGCAGATTGGGACCTTTGAGTTGAATCATGTGTTTGCTAATAGCCAAAGGTTGAATAGTGAGGCAATTGTAGCTTTTGTGAAAGCTTTGTGCAAAGTTTCAATGTTTGAGTTGCAGTCCCCAACAGATCCTCGTGTATTTAGCCTGACTAAAATTGTTGAAATTGCGTATGATCTTCTCCCTTTCTCCAAAAACTATCTTATTTTGGTGGAACTTATATCCCACATGGATTTGTTACCATAAAGAATAATAACTTAATTATACAAGAGCACATCTGTAGTTAATTCAACTGTGAGGAACTTGATGAACATTTGTGTTTTAGCTGGCTGATTGATATATGAACTCTCTCTCTCTCTCTCTCTCTCTCTACACTGGAGTTTCTTGATTGATGCTGAGTAACTGTAGATTCTGATGCCGCTTTATACATTATTTATACTAATACCTCATTGCTTCCTTATGCAGGCATTACAACATGAATCGCATCAGATTAGTTTGGTCTTGCATATGGAATGTTCTCTCTGAATTTTTTGTGTCGGTTGGTTTATCTGAAAATCTCTCTGTTGCAATTTTTGTTATGGATTCGCTTCGGCAGCTTGCAATGAAATTCTTAGAGCGTGAGGAGCTGGCAAATTACAACTTCCAGAATGAATTCTTGAGGCCATTTGTGATTGTTATGCAGAAAAGCAGCTCCACAGAAATCAGGGAATTAATCGTTAGATGCATTTCACAGATGGTCCTTAGTCGTGTTAGTAATGTCAAATCTGGTTGGAAAAGTGTTTTCATGGTATGTTATACATTTGCTATTGATGTTTATGAAATATGCGGTCTTAACTTTTAGAGACATGGAATTCAACAAATCTTGAAATTCAGATTTTTTGTTACCATTTCTGATCATCACATCTATCTTTTAACTCCCAATAATGAAAATATGCTTCATTTGGCCTGTGCTTAACTTCAAATTGTTTGAGAAACTGGCTTCCTTTTTTGAAAATTACCCCAATCATATTATCCTATCCTTGCAGGTTTTTACAACAGCTGCTGCTGATGAGCGGAAGAATATAGTCCTGCTGGCATTTCAGACAATGGAAAAAATTGTACGAGAATATTTTCCTTACATAACTGAGACAGAGACAACAACTTTTACTGATTGTGTTAGATGCCTGACCACATTTACCAGCAGTAGATTCAATAGTGATGTAAGCCTCAATGCAATCGCATTTCTACGATTTTGTGCTTTGAAACTTGCGGAGGGAGGGCTTGTTTGCAAGGAGAAGAGCAGGTCCACTGGTTCATCTAGTCCAGCAGTTAGTGAGGTTACTTCTGATCTGCAAATTTGTAATGACTGGGATGAGAACGCATCTTTCTGGATTCCTTTGCTCACAGGTAATCTGCTTTAGAGCCAGGATAGATTTTAGAAGCTATATCTCTAGTGCTTGACCAAACTATGATGCTTTTTGCATTGCTGAGGCCATCTGTTACTTACCTCTGCTTTATATTGGAAGTTGAATCATGTATGGCTTGCTGCAACGCCTCTATTCCTGCTCCAAAAGAAACAAGAGGGCAAGGATTATTTCAGGGAAGGGGAGGTTGAGGAACCAACTTAGACATGACATGTTATGTTTTAACTCTCATACAATGCAAATTTCAAGACATCTGACCTCTAGTCATTTGCAATGATTAATTTTAAATTAGGCTGCTGGGTGGTGTTAGTATTTTGAACACTAACTAGCAGTTACGTTTTGCATTCTGCCAAGTGATGAGGGGAAACTTATTTATTGCTTATGGTTTTTAGTAGGTTATCCAAAGTGCATTATGGGAGATTTGAGTTTTACAACAGCAAATGAACTCTTTTCTCATGCATAGCATAGTGTATCAGTTTCTGAAAAAAAATTAGGCCCCTCTTCTCTCTTGTAGTTGACAGCCCAATATTGTTTCAGGGTTGTCAAAACTAACATCTGATCCCCGATCAGCGATTCGAAAGAGCTCTTTGGAAGTCCTCTTCAATATTCTCAATGATCATGGTCATCTTTTCTCAAGTTCATTTTGGATTGCTGTGTTCAATTCAGTTATCTTCCCAATATTCAATAGCATATCTGACAAGAAGGATATCCCAATTCAAGATGAACATCAACTATCAAGTTCAGAATATCCACATACCGAGGGACATTTATTGGATGCAGAAACCTCTGCAACGGCAGCACAGTGTCTAGTTGACATATATATCAGATTTTTTGATATGTTGAGACGTCAACTACCAGATATCATATCAATATTGGCAGGACTTATCAGAAGTCCTGTTCAGGGTCCTGCTAGTACCGGTGTTACTGCATTGTTGCGGTTAGTTGGTGAACTGGGTAATAAGCTTTCAGAGGACGAGTGGAAAGAGATATTTCTAGCTTTGAAGGAAGCTGCTGCATCAACATTGCCTGGTTTCATAAAAGTTCTCAAAAGCATGGATGAGATTGAGATTCCTGACAGCTCTCTCTCTTGTTCTGATGAGGATGTTTCTTCTGAGCATGGCTTCAATAATGACGAGCTTGAGGATGACAATTTCCAGACTGCAGCCTATGTGGTATCAAGAATGAAGAGTCATATTGCTGTACAGCTCATCATTGTGCAGGTTCTCTACCCCCTCCCCTCTCTCTCAAACACAGATAGCCCATGCATACACAAGTTCCTTTTTCTCTTATACTTTTCATGACAGTTCGATTTGATGCATGCATAAAGTTGTGCACACCCACATCAAGAGGGAAGCAAGGTTCCCACTTTACCCTATGCATTCATCAAGGTGCACCGAATACAGATGTTTCAGGGCATTGGTTGCTTCATTGTGGTTGTATACTTTTCTGGACATGACTGTTTTGGAGCCAGGGTAGATGCTCTTGAAAATGTTTTTGGAGAAATAAACATGAAAATTTTGTGCATCACTTGAGCATTCTTATGAGGTCTCTACTGTATTCTTTTCGAATAGTTTTTAGCTTAGATATGCCTCTCTGCGATTGCATCATATGTATATTGCGACATATGTTTTATTTCTTTGTGATGTTGATTATCCTTGACCGTCAGGTTGTATCTAATCTGTACAAGGCACATCTCCAATTCTTATCAGCGGCCTCTATCAAAATTCTTCTTGATATCTTTTCCTCTGTCTCGTTGCATGCCCATCAACTGAATTCCGATGTTACCCTACAAAAGAAGCTGAAGAAAGCATGTTCAGTCCTTCAGCTCTCCTATCCTCCAATGGTTCATTTTGAAAATGAGACTTGTCAGAATTACCTCAACTTTCTCCAGAATTTACTTGTGGATGACCCATCTATGTCAGAGAGATTAAATGCAGAAACACTGCTGGTTGAAGTGTGTGAACAAGTGTTGAATATTTATCTGAAATGCACAGGCTGTAAATCTACACTGCAGAAACCTGACAATCAGCCACCGATTCACTGGATTCTTCCATTAGGATCAGCCAAAAAGGAAGAATTAGCAGCGAGATCACCCTTACTAGTTTCCGCCTTGCGCGTCTTAAATTCTCTGCGAAGGGATGCTTCAAGGAGGTATATTTCGCTGTTCTTTCCTCTGTTGGTAGATCTTGTGCAAAGTGAGCATAGCTCAGGAGAAGTGCAGTGTATTCTGAAAGAAATTTTCCAATCCTGTATAGGCGCAATAGTAATGGGATAATTCATTGTTTAACACCATATGCACATTAACGCCACTATCCTAACCACAGTTTTGTTCCTCATTAATCGATTGGAGTTTGAAATCATTGATATTGAATTTCTTTGTGCGTATGCCAGCTGATCCTATCCCTCTGCTAGATGTGCAGCCATTCTTTCCTTTTTATTTTTTTAAAAAATAATTACAGGTATCTAATCTAAAAATCTTGTAGATAACACTTGAAAAATAAATTCTTTAAACTTAGGTCCGAAAATCGTAGTCCTCAGAAATTATAATATATTATTTGGTGTCAATCGGTAGTTGTGATAAGTTAATATTGAGGGTAGAGACATTCGTTAGTTGGCACAGTCCTCCACCTGCATGGATAAGACTTAATACGGATGGTTCATATAAAACAACATCATCGTGAGCTTCAACCGGGGGAATACTTCGCGACAGCGCGGGAACTTGGATAGGAGACTTTGCACACAATATAGGCGTCTGCACCGCTGTTTGTGCAGAACTATGGGGAGTATTTACAGGATTACAACTTGCATGGGATCTTGGCTACCAGAAAAAAGTAGAGTTAGATGTGGACTCCTTAATAGTTATTAACATACTCTCCTCCTCGACTGATCAACCAATCCAGTATAATTCTCTATTACTCGGAATTCAAAATCTACTAGCAAGAGAATGGGCTGTGAAGGCTAAACATGTGTACCAAGAGGCTAATCGTGTTGCGGATTGGTTAGCTACTTATGCCGCTTCACTAGAACTCGGCATCTATATATTTCAAAACCCGCTTGTGGGTTGTCTATCTATCCTCCTAGAGGATGTTTCGGGAGTGCCTCTCCCCTGCTTAGTCAATTAAGGTTTTATGTATCTCCATTATAATAAAAAAAAAATGCAGTCCTACCCATAACATACCACTGCAGATCAACATCACCTGATGTGTCACAGAAGCAAAGTTAAGAGCCCACTTTGTTGATTTTGATCACCCTTTCAACAAATTATACTACTTTGAGCATATATCATTGAAATTCAAGTTACCACTACTGGGGCCCAATAATGATATGCCAGGTTCGTGTGAACAAATTGTGGGACTGCATAGGACAGCATGTACAATAGTTACACTTTCTCATATATTGACAAGCCCAACAAGATACTGGTATTAAACACCCCTCACAGGCTCAAAGCAAACATTAAGCAACTTAAAAACTTGCTTGGTACTCACTTTACCAACAATTGACACAAACCTCACCACTCAGTACCTTTGATTGAGGTAAGGCGAAAGTCAGTTGAAACTCTACGGGACTATAATCGATGGCTCAGTATGGAAGTAAAAGTAAAACTGCCTGCATTAAACGCACCTATAATCACAATTTGAACTTTATAAAGGAATGAGATATGGTGAACCTCCCCGAATAATGGCACTAGGGAGACGATTAACAAAAAATTATTATAAATTCTATATAGACTATATTATGGAACTGAAGATTGTAAGATTATCAATTGAATTATTATTGAACTCTTACAATGGGAACATTTGAAATGATTTCTGAGAAGGGACGGAGACATCATCTTATGTAGACCTCTATCATATAGACAAGACCAGATTATGCTTAATGATTGAGCCCAAGTTTATTACATAAATTGGCGATATTTTCATAACTCTTACTACACTTTTTGACTCCTATTTCTAGATTTTGTGCTTAAATTGACTCTTGAGTGTGTACTTTTATTTTATGTAG
>JAOSBK010000206.1:46178543-46193757 GCA_027568895.1 Erythroxylum shatona
TGTATGAGTTGGGCTGGTTAGCAAATACATGGAGAAACCCAAACAAGATCACTTTGACGCAGTAAAAAGAATTTTGAGATATATTAAAGGTACAATTGACCAAGGTTTATTCTATACACATTCTCAAAATTCAAAATTAATTGGTTATTCAGATAGTAATTTTGGTGGAGATGTGGATGATAGAAAAAGTATTTTTGGTTATGTTTGTCATATTAGGTCAGCAGTAATTTCATGGCATCAAAAAAGCAGCAAACGGCTGCCCTTTCAACATGTGAGGCTAAATATTTAGCTGCAACAGTAAGTTCATGTCAAACAATGTGGTTGAGATATATTTTAAGTGAGTTGGATCACGTGCAAGAAGACCCGACAATAATATATATTGACAACAAATCTGCCATATCACTTGAAAAAACTCCAGTGGCACACAATCGAAGCAAACACATAAAATGTCATTTTATTCGGGAGCAGGTGAAAAACAAAATTGTGAAATTGGTGTTCTGCAGAACAGAAGATCAACTGGCAGATATTTTTACAACGCCATTGAATAACGAAGTGTTTCGTAGACTAAGAGAAAAGCTTGGTATATAAAGTTGAGTTTGAAGGGGAGTGTTAGAAAGCAAACTCTTCTTTCTTTTGGGCATTTGAAAATCAACGTGTGTGGCTCCAAATGATTGTTTAATAGCTAAGAGTTGTAGTTGCTTAATAGTTAAGAGTCTTAGGAGTAGCAAAGTTTTATTTGTCTAATTTTTATGTTTAAAACATATGTCCCTTTATTTATTACTTTTCCTAATGTTGGTTTAAGCATGCCTTTATATAAAGGCTAGTCGATTTTGTACAAGAAACGTGAATAAAGAGAGTGTAATAGTATATTATGAAAAAAAAAGGAGTGTGCAAAGAAAGAACAAGAGCCGTAGCTCTCGCAAAAAAAGAAAAAAAATTTCTCTCGAATATTTGCCAGATTTTTCTTTGAAACCCATCAAGCTTCCAACATATGGCAGAAACTTGAATGTGAATCTGTAGTATCATTATCATTCTTTTCAAATTGTAGAAACACATCCAAAAACAGGACATTCTAATCACTATTTCCATTCTGCTACTATTCCTGGTATATAAAACTATAAATTCATCATCATGGAAAAGTATCAATGATTTCAGGTTGATATATGCGCATAATTCAGTTGGGAGACAATTTAAGCCGATATTCAAGACCGACATCTTCCATCAAAATATTACAAGTTTCCATGAACCAATTCGAAAAGTTTTACTAGTAAATACGTTTTTTTTTTCCCGAGTGAGTTATCAATCTGGAGGCTTAAAGCGGTGTTCGTAATGGGCCATGGTGAGGACCAGAGAGGAGAGGAGAATCAGGAATATGAGCTCAACGATTATAACGAACACCACTTTAAGAAATAGCTTATTTACAATCAGAAGAAGTCGTCAAAGTTGAAGATCCACGAGGTGGAAGCTGGGCCTGTTGGTGTTGTTGCGTAGAAGCTCTCATGGAAGCCATTAGCGGTTTCATCAACGATACTCTTCTTCTTGGAAGAGCGAGCGAGAGAGTGAGTATTAGAACCGAAACGACAGAGGAACAAAAATGTGACCACGGAGCTGTGATAACCGAAGGCTTTTAGGAGTGAAAGATGAGTGTTCTTCGTTCCCTCCTAATTTTGGTGTCAACATTTGGAGACAATGTTCAACATTAATACTATTGAACATTGTCTTCTTGAAACCCGTTAATTCAGACAGACCAGTCAATATTTAATACTATTGGACTTGGTCTCTCACCGTACGAATAATCTTCACTCTTCTCTTCCACAAAAAAAAACTCTCGCTCTCTCTCTCTCTCATATTTTCTGATGAAAAGAAATTAATTAGTGTTTGTTCGATGATATTACCCCATTGTCCTACTCCTAGCCCTCCTTCAACCTCTGGTTGGATAACACCTAACCAACCTTGTTTTTCTGTCTCCTCCTAACATTTGCATCTTGCCAAGTTACAGGGATGGGCGTGCATGCGTGCATGGTAGCTAACTTATTTTCTTCTTCCAACCCCAATCTGGAGCAAGGGATCAATCAGACACTTTCCTTTCGTAGCTAGACTCATGCATAAATGGTTAGCAACCTGCAGCTAGGGCTAAGATTCCATCATCAAAAACTGCAGAATTGTAGCGCAGTAGCTGTACTCCATTGCCAAGTAAATGTTGATTGTAGGTTGCTCGAGAGTAGTGCACGGCATGCTATGATCAGTTTAGCTAACTAGGAACCAAATCAAAGAAATATAACAAGAAATTATATATTATTAGAAACAATGGCATCATTATCAGGCCAAACATCAAAGAAAGGGATGCGAACGCCAGGGGGGTCTGGAGGCTCTCAGGGTAATCGTACATCAAGTGGGCAAACGGTGAAATTTGCTAGACGAACCTCGAGCGGTAGGTACGTTAGTCTTTCAAGGGATGACATTGACATGTCTGGATCTGGAGAATTATCAGGTGACTACATGAACTACACTGTCCACATACCTCCCACTCCCGACAATCAGCCAATGGATCAAACTTCTGTAGCTGTCAAGGCCGAAGAACAGTATGTTTCCAATTCTCTATTTACAGGAGGATTCAATAGCGTTACCCGTGCCCATCTCATGGACAAGGTAATAGAATCTGAGGTCACTCATCCTCAGATGGCTGGTGCCAAAGGCTCCACCTGCTCCATGGCTGCTTGTGACGGTAAAGTCATGAAGGACGAGAGAGGAAATGACGTCATTCCTTGCGAATGCAGGTATCGTATATATTTATGCAGGCTTGCACGCGTTTTCTTACTCGTAACTGCATCAATGCTGAATTCAAATGGATTTATGTATCGATTATAATAGGCTTAACGAGTTATAATATATACATTTGTTATTAGGCAGCATTTATTTTTGTGTAAATCAATTACAGGTTTAACTAGTCGTAAACATATCTCACTTCCTGAGAACTGCACGACATTAATTAATGGTGTCCTACACAGATTCAAAATTTGTAGAGATTGCTACATGGAAGCACAGAAGGAGACTGGATTATGTCCAGGCTGCAAAGAGCCGTACAAATTGGGAGATTATGAAGATGAAATACCAAATTTTTCAAGCGGAGCATTGCCGTTGCCCGCTCCAAGCAAGGGTAATCGTAATAACATGACAATGATGAAGATGAATCAATCAGGAGACTTCGATCACAATAAATGGTTGTTTGAAACAAGAGGTACTTATGGATATGGAAATGCCTATTGGCCCCAAGAGGACATGTATGGTGATGATGGGGATGAAGGAATTCCAGGTGGGATGCTCGAAAACATGGATAAACCATGGAAGCCTCTGAGCCGCAAATCCCCAATCCCGTCATCCATCCTCAGCCCTTACAGGTTCTGTAATTCGATCAGTTAGTAGTTTATTGATAATTCTAAGTATGTGCGTGTGTGTGTACGTACAGTTTTTTACATCATTCAATTTGTTACTGATGTTCCAATGCATTCTCCAGACTGTAATTTTACAATTTATTAGTACTATTCTGACATCAAGCACTCCAGCAGGTTGCTAATTGTCGTCCGATTCGTAGTACTGGCGTTTTTCTTACACTGGAGGTTGACAAATCCAAATGAGGATGCAATATGGTTGTGGGGACTGTCTGTGGTTTGCGAGTTGTGGTTTGCCTTCTCGTGGATACTAGATCAGATTCCAAAGATTTGCCCTGTGAACCGTTCCACTGACCTCGAGGTGCTGCGTGACAAGTTTGAGATGCCATCACCCTCCAATCCTACAGGGCGGTCTGATCTCCCAGGTTGTGACCTGTTTGTGTCCACAGCCGATCCAGATAAAGAGCCACCCCTTGTGACCGCCAACACTATCCTCTCAATCTTAGCAGTTGATTACCCTGTAGAGAAGGTGGCTTGCTACATATCAGATGACGGCGGTGCCCTCCTCACTTTCGAGGCAATGGCAGAGGCTGCTAGTTTCGCTGACTTGTGGGTTCCCTTCTGTCGAAAGCATAATATTGAGCCAAGAAACCCTGATTCTTACTTCAACCTAAAAGTTGATCCAACCAAGAACAAGAACAGGCCTGATTTTGTGAAGGACAGGAGGCGGATGAAGAGAGAGTACGACGAGTTCAAGGTGAGGATCAACGGGCTTCCAGACTCTATTAGGAGAAGATCTGATGCTTTCAATGCAAGGGAGGAAATGAAGATGATAAGGCATTTGAGAGAGAGCGGAGCTGATCCTATGGAGCCTGTCAAGGTACAGAAGGCCACATGGATGGCTGATGGCACCCACTGGCCTGGAACTTGGGCTAGTCCTGCAGCTGAGCATTCCAAAGGCGATCATGCCGGAATTCTTCAGGTCCATTATTAGCTCCTACTACTGCATTCTGTCTCTAATTATACATATATGTATATAATTAAATTTGATTCATGATCATGCTTTAATATGTAAAAGTATATATGCAGGTGATGCTGAAGCCTCCAAGCCCTGACCCTCTGCTGGGAGGCGCTGACGACAAGCTGATAGACTTCACAGATGTGGACATTCGATTGCCAATGTTTGTGTACATTTCGCGAGAAAAGAGGCCAGGATATGACCATAACAAGAAAGCAGGTGCCATGAACGCCTTAGTCAGAGCTTCCGCAATCCTCTCCAATGGTCCATTCATTCTCAATCTTGACTGCGATCACTACATCTACAACTGTAAAGCTGTAAGAGAAGGAATGTGCTTCATGATGGACAGAGGCGGAGAGGATATCTGTTACATTCAGTTCCCTCAGAGATTTGAAGGCATTGATCCTTCTGATCGATATGCTAATCGCAATAATGTGTTTTTTGATGGCAACATGCGAGCGCTTGATGGTATTCAGGTAATTAATTACATCCAGCCATCAATGTATACTTGTCAGTATTAACTTTACATCGATCATCAATACAATTGGTATCATATACACTCATCTTATTTACAGGGCCCATTTTATGTGGGAACTGGCTGCATGTTCAGAAGATTTGCACTGTACGGATTTGACCCACCAAATCCTGATAAAGTTCAGCATAATAATAAAGACGAATCTGCTGAGACCCGGCCCTTGACGGCCACAGACTTCGATCCTGATCTTGATGTGAACCTACTGCCTAAACGGTTTGGGAATTCCACAATGCTCTCAGAGTCTATACCTATTGCTGAGTACCAAGGCCGACCTCTCGCCGATCATCCTGCTATTAAGTATGGGCGTCCTCCGGGTGTCCTCAGGGATCCTCGAGACCCACTCGATGCCACCACCGTCGCGGAAGCTGTCTCCGTCATTTCTTGCTGGTATACAATATATGCATCGTCACATTAATTATATGTTTACCCTTCTGCATGAAATTCTATATAGTGTATATAGATGATGTTCTACTACTAAGTACGTACGAGTTGGATGCTTGATTCACGCAGGTACGAGGACAAAACCGAGTGGGGTGACAGGGTGGGTTGGATATACGGTTCTGTGACTGAAGATGTTGTGACGGGGTATCGCATGCACAACCGCGGTTGGCACTCAGTCTACTGCATAACTAAGCGAGATGCTTTTCGTGGGTCAGCACCAATTAACCTCACCGATCGTCTCCACCAGGTGCTCCGCTGGGCCACTGGTTCTGTTGAAATTTTCTTCTCCAGAAACAATGCATTTCTTGGCTCTAGACGTCTCAAGTTCCTCCAGCGACTTAGTTACCTCAACGTTGGCATCTACCCTTTCACCTCCATCTTTCTTATTGTCTACTGCTTCCTACCTGCTCTTTCCCTTTTCTCAGGATACTTCATTGTCCAGACTCTAAGTATTGCATTTCTTAGCTACCTCCTCTGTATAACTGTTTGCCTTATTGGTCTTGCCATCCTGGAAGTGAAATGGTCAGGCATAGAGTTGGAGGAGTGGTGGAGGAATGAACAGTTCTGGCTAATTTCTGGAACCAGTGCTCATTTGGCTGCTGTGGTGCAAGGGCTCCTGAAGGTGATGGCGGGAATTGAAATCTCTTTCACTTTGACTTCAAAGTCCGCTGGGGACGAAAACGAAGACATTTACGCAGAGCTACACCTTGTAAAGTGGACATCTCTGATGATCCCACCTATTGTCATCGCCATGACCAACATAATCGCCATTGCCTTTTCTTTTATAAGAACCATTTACAGCACATTTCCTCAGTGGAGTAAGCTCATTGGTGGAGCCTTCTTTAGCTTTTGGGTGTTGGCTCATTTGTATCCTTTCGCTAAAGGCTTGATGGGTCGAAGAGGAAAGACACCTACTATTGTGTTTGTTTGGTCCGGTCTCATCGCAATCACCATCTCATTGCTCTGGATTGCCATAAATCCACCTTCCACAACCTCACCAGATGGAGGTGGGGCAGGATTTGAATTCCCATAAACCAAAACCAGTCACCACCTGAAAGTCGACGAAGCAAGCCATTGACAACAACAATAACAAAAATACTGATCCTTGTCTTATCGTAGCTGGAATTTTGGGGATACATAACGCTTTATAGCTGAGAATTCTCCAGGTGAATAGCGGCAAGTGAGAAGAAACTTAGAAGATACTGCAATTTGTTTCTCTCTTATTTTTACTGTAAATTTCTTTGTAAGACGTGCAGTACAGTAGGTAGTCAACAATTGATGCCTTCAAAAGCCTGTAATCTACAAAGTACAATTCAAAAGGAGCGTACAAGAATCAACTGATACCTAACATCTTTATCATATAGAATCCTAAATGTTCCAACATATTATACACAAAAAACAGAAGAAAAAAAAAAAAGCCCTCAAAGTTGTTTTGCAGTCTAGGTGCATATTCATTTATGGTTCACCCAACAAAAAAGTCAAAACGGAGGTCGAATAAGTTGTCTTGAAACACCCGTTCGCCTTTTAAAGTAGAAAGCAACTCCGATTATGAATTTTTGCCAGTATGTTCATCTTCCTACTGTCAGCCTGAAGGCAAAAGAGGCTTCCAATTGCCTCGGTTCGTGTTTCCAACTTATGATGAAACAAATAAATACGACGTCCATTCTAAATACATAAAACAAAATGTGAATACTTCCTCTGCAAGTTACCCCAACGTGCTAACAATTCAAAATGACTGTGATGTCCTGAGCTAATTACTTTACAGCACTAAAAGGAATGTGTATCCAGTAAAAAGGTCTCCAGTGGCAAATTTAAACGCCTAGACAACCTATCCTAGAAAATCAAACTTCAAATGCCTTAAAACAGTTTCTTGAGACTTCGTCATCAAAGTCAAGAACAGTATCTAGAGGAGTTTACGCAACGTCATTCTGCACTTCCTATAGACCTGATTGCTCAAATGGCACACGTACAAACAGTTGGCCGTGCAGGGTCACCACAGCAGACGTTTGATGTGGATCAATTCTAGCAGGTAAGCTGACCACCTGAAATCAAAATTCAAAATTCCCCTTATTTTTGCAGGATATACAGACAATGTCCACGTGATATGCTCATTTAACAAATTAAAAAAAAAACCACCTTTTCCTCCACATATCTTCCTTGGAATAAATATGCATTCCCAGTTAGCAAAATATTTTCAAGAATGAGTCAACAGGGACCTCAATATAAAATCTCTTCCAATGCTAAACAATCCAAACCCTCAAAAGAGATTTTGTGGATATTAAAAATAAACAATACTTGAAATCTGAAAGAAAAATTACAAGTCGATTGAACTAGCTTCCTTTGCATACCTTCTTAAATGGTGTAACACCCCATGGATTATCCAATTGTTCTGGTTCACCAGATATAATTAGGCGTCCTGCTGGATCAGACTGAACATGTACCTGATAAACAAAAAAAGTGCAGCAGTGTGCAAAGCAATAACTTGCTGTAGATAGGATTGAATTAGGCAAATAATCATGCTCAACAAATGTTTAATTTCAAAAAAAGCATTCTCTACTTGGCATCAAATTCAGGACCATTCATTAAGACTAGACAAAGAGTCCTGGAAACAACTGCATAAATGTGATGGTTGATGCTATTGTTATTACCATTTAAAAAAAGGTTATGCAATTGAACTTCCAGCTGGACATGTTCTATGTATATCTGCATTAAGACTTCCTAATTTCTTATATAAGAATGAGGTTTGTCTGACTCAACTAATGCATTAAAACTGGGACTCATTTGCTTGAGTCATCATACTACAAAGTGAAAACATTGGAACAATATACTGCAGAAGTTAAACTTATTCTGCAGCAGTAACAACTTACCTCTCAGATCAATCTTAGTTTCAAAGAACAAGACAATCTTCTAGCAGGGTGATGTACTAATGAATTAACAAATAAAGAAATTCAAAACATATGTTTTACCTCCTCACGCAGTAGCCCCGGAACTAATGCATATACCTCAAAGCACTCATTCTGTAAACAGTCAATAACTTAGACATAGCAGTGAATTCAATAGGCAAAAGTTTTGAAAACATCTTGGAAAGATAAAGACGAAATTAGAGAGGATCTTACAGTTCTTTGCACATTAATTTTCACCCAGTCTGCTGGAGTTCCAATATCAATAACCATTGTGTCCCCCCTGACAAGAAAAACAAATGGTGAGATTTTTCAAGAATAAAGGGAGCCTGATTAATACAAGATCAAGAAGCAAGTGATCCTAACTGTTGCTTCAATGTTTTCATGTGAGAAACATGGCCATCACGCTCAGTTGTTGCCCTTTTCCGCTTCAACAAACCTGAGCCAGTGAACCAAGCAACGACTTCATAACATGCTGATACTATAAAAACTTCTCAAGATGTTGATCCAACGAACAGGGCATACCATTTGTCTTCAACTGCTTGTCAATTTTTGGTGTAGGATTCAAGTTCTTATCCTGGCATGAAACAAAAGAAATGCCATAGTAAATGAAAGCATCCTTTTCCACCAAGACGACAAATGGTTTAATGTGAAAAGAAAAAAAGTAAATGATGAAAGAAACCTTCTTTTTCATATATATATATATTTGTGTGTGTGTGTGAGTGTGTGTGTGTGTGTATGTATATATTCTCCATATACCTTAATGATAGGATGACAAACCTGACCATTGCCAAGAAGACGCTGGGAATGCCAACCCTGCATGGCACGAGTTGCAGCATCTCTCCGTTGCCTACCTGATCCAAGAGCTTCACTTCCAGCAGCCTGCAATCAAATTCATAGAAGTAATCATAAAATACAATCTACAAAATCCCAAGCATTTTCAATATCCATAGATCAATTCTATAAACTTTGCTATAAATCAGAAAAAAAAGCAGCAAGCAAGGATGTTGAGCTTCTGATTCAGAAGTGCAAAAGAGATTGAATTTGGATCAGTCACAGAATCCAAGACATCAAAGACAAGGACAAAGATATATGGAAGATCTGCTAAACAACTGCTGAACTAAATGCTTTAAAATGTATGAATAGAATGAAAAAATTTACTTATCAACAAGACAGCTTTAAAGAAACAACATCCTTAGGACTATCGATCTAACACAGCCATATTTTTGTGTCAACCAGCAGTTATACAAAATCATATATCTGCTACACGGAAATAAAAGAACCCCATCCACTACATCCACTGATGCCTAATATTTTCCTCGTATACAAAATCATATATCTGCTACAAGGAAATAAAAAAACCCCATCCACTAAATCCACTGATGCCTAATCTCTTCCTTGTATACAAAATCATATATCTGCTACAAGGAAATAAAACAACCCCATCCACTATATCCACTGATGCCTAATCTTTTCATTGTCCATTTTTATTCTGCTCAATGAACAATAAATGCCTTTTCACATCCACATTGACAATAAGTCATATATTCAATCGGAAAACCAGACAAAGAATGTCTTAAGAAGCTCTAACCTGATTTTCAAATCTAATTGCAGATTCTGTCAAGCTATCAGAAACAGAGAGTTCACCAGTACGTATTTTATGCTTTTCATACTCCAGTAGTGCCTGCATACAAATCACTATAGACTCTAAGAGGCATATATTCATGAGAGAAAAAGAGTGAGAGATGTAAATGACTGAAGAACTAGGATTTCATTATGCTAAAAACCTTTTCATAAAAAATTCGGAATGTCCAAGAGACAGTAGTGCAGGTCCTGTCCAAATGGAAATGGTGCAAAACTTTAGAGATTAGAATCAAAATGGCAACAACAGCTTATCCACTGAGTAATGGAATTTTGAACATCACATTTAGATTCAAATTAAGATCAGGTAATATTATTAGTGCCATGCCAAAAAGCAAGAACAATCTATATCAAGGAAAAGCATTCCCTAATACCTTCAATGAATCAACCCACTAATCAAGATAGATATCAACTAAGCAAATAATCCTTACTTTGGTGGTCTAAATGATTCTCCCACTTGCCGCCATAACTTACATGAAGTAACCTGAGAACAACCAAATGCGAAAACAACCCATGAAAATATTTCTTCAATATGCAGAAGGCAATCAAAAGCTACCTTCCTGGCAGCAAAAGAGCATGAATCAAGTCTAGAAAATCCATCAAATCAGTTAATAGCAAAGAATGTTTTAAAGCAAGAAGCTTCTGGTACATGGATAATCACACCCCACAGTCCAGCCTCCAAGAACTAGAATTCTTATACTCTATAAGTTAACTATTAAAGGAAAAAGTATAACAATTAGAATTGTAAAATTCTATAGTATAACAACTGTAGTATAACTCTGATTTAAAAGTTAACCTGTTACCATATATTTTGATAAGTACAGAATTTCAAATGGAGTATAATCAGCTGACAGATGGTGAGGAAGTACAGGTCCTTAATCAACAAATAAGGCAGAGAACACACTTACTCAATACATGACTCAAGTAAAAATGTGAAGTATATACACTTGTATTTTGCATGCAAGCTTCCAAACTTTGTTGCCAAAAGAAAGGGGACATGCATTCCCATTGTCAAGACATAAACTGATTTTTTAATCATACTGGAGGCAAAACTTTGTGAACACTCAAAAGTACAACCAAAATACCAATTGAAGCATGCAACTAAAAGCTTATCATTCTGAAGTTTACACAGTAGATAAGTAGATAACACAGCTAAATTAGCAAAGAGATGGTGGCAGGAAAGAGTTATTAAATATATTTCAGGGAAAAAGAACCCAGGGAAAACCTGTTCATAGCCTCCTAGTTTGATCACTGCTCTCCACAACCTAAGCAATACAGGAATCAGGACTCGACACATTATTAGGAGAAAACCTATAATAGGATTTGATGATTCAAGAAAAGCGCCAAACTTACTTGAGTAAATTCAGCTCTTCTTTGTAAAACTTTGGGGCTTTGAATTCCAAGTGATTCTCTCTATAAAATGCTTCGACATCCATCATAAATGCTGCTTGCTCCTGCTCTGTTCCAGACTCATAGCCATCAGTTGAAGAAGGTTCGAAAGGAAATGAGTTGTTTGGAGTCTTCATAGTTACTTTGTGTCCCTCTTCCAACTTGGATTTTGGATGTTCCTGTTTGATTGTGGTAAGCATAGATAAGTCGCTCTTCATCATGTCATCCTTCAGTACCTTTGTATCACTCTCTTCAGCATTGGCAGCTGAGAGAAGCTCCATTGATTCCTGTCCTTCTTCATCATCTTTGTCTTTAGACTCCAAGGGTTTATCATAGGTGGGAAGAAGATCCTTAGGTGTCTCCTTTTCCGGATCATTATCATCACCATCATTAGCTTTGGTGTTCATAAATTTGTCATTGAAAGAACATGCATCCTTTGATTGCTCTCCTTTCCGTTCAACTTCAGGTTTGGCCTCAGAAGAAGTTTGGTTCAATTCCAAATTGGGGTTGGCGTCTGAAGAAAGACCAGACTCATTGGCAGCATTTTGAACGTTGTCCATGGACTTGAATTCAAGCGCATCGTTGTCGCGATGAGCTGCATTTGGAGTAGGCTGGATGTGAATATGCTGAGTTGCATTAGGATTAGCAATAAGCTCAACGGAAGAAGGACCTTCAAGATTTTTGTGATCAGGTAACTGAACAAGCTTTTCACCCAAGGACTGTGAGTGTGATTGATCATCCTTGTTAGTTTGATCATCAAGTTTAGGTGGCACAGAAGCGTTAAGAGAAGGATCCAGAGTATGACGGACATCTACCGGATGAGCATTCTTTTCATCATCAGCACTGTGAGTTGGGTTTTTTACAGGTTGATGCTCATGAGAATGGGGCAAAGGATGGGCATTTGGTTCAACAACAACATCAGCATCATTATTATCATCGTTGGGTTGTTGTTGCGTAGGGAGGGTATCTCTTCCCGCTTCTTCCTTGGCATCAATCGCCTCACAAACACTACTGCTACTGCTACTCATGATGAAGATGTGCAACTGTTGTCCCCCATAACAATAAGATTAAAATCAAAATTAACCAACCTACAGACTTAAATTCATGCAAGTGAATTTTGAGAGTGTGAAAGTGGAGGAGACGGGGAAGAAAACAACGGGGAAATCGTTAAGGAAGAAAAAATTCAAAAGAAATTTCCATAAAAGAAAAAAGACATACATTGTCAATTGAGAGTGAATAACTGAAATGATAACCAGAGGGAACGCGAACGGAACGGAAGCATTACCTATCTCTTCTTTTCTGAGCAACCGCCAACAGCAGAAGATTCCCACCCCCACCAGTCCTTTGTAGTTCAAATAGAACTCTTTGATGCCTAATACCGTAACTACAATAATAGGAAAACCTACCGATAATTGGTTTGAAAGAGATTGAACAGAAAGAAAGAGGGGAAGAGAAACATGAAAGAAAAAGGGTGTCTGTTTCTGGAAACTGGACAAGGAATCGATGGTGGTTGTATTTGACCCGATCAGAACCCAACATGATTCGGGCCCATTCTTGTGATTGTCATATCTCCCATGAAAATTAAACCAAAGATGTCTCGGGAATCTCAACTATCACACAAGGAAATCCACAAACACCTCAATCCGATCCAACTTAATGCGATCTGGTTTGACCCAATCTATTTTGAATGGATCTAATTGGACCACCAAATTCGATTTTATTTTATCCGACCATCATTTCAAATTAATTTTTTCTTTAAAATAATTCAGAAACAAATTTATGTTTGTAACAGAAGTTTTCTCGATTTTTATAATTTCTCTTCAATTATTATTTGTTATATATAGTCTTGATAGGATATCACTTTTCTTGAATGACACCCACTTGATTAAATCTTGTGCATATTATCTGTGTTTTAGATGCATTTGTGTTAGTCATGTTATAAGACTTAAGTAATAATAGATTTCGGAAAATCAAACGAAAAAGTTTTATTCTTATTCCGTTATGCTCAAAATCAGATCCTTACTTTCTTAAATCTAAACATGTTGACCACTTTAACATCTAAGGATAGTAATCTTGTTGATTCAATTCCTTTAGTTTGCAATATTATGAAAGAATCTTGAGTTATAATAGCCTTGCTAAAGCCACCTTACTCTTGATCTTTGTCAACATAGTTCTTCCCAAACATGTAGCTTTAAAACCTTTCTCTTCCTGTCTTATCAAAGGCCTTGAGCTAACTCTTTTTATTTCTTTTTGTGTATCCTTGAAAATGTTTTCTTTCGATTCCAATAGAAAAGCCCTTAGCTCCGGGATACATGAACATAACATTACCAATAAGATTCATCAATAGAAAAGTTTGGATGATTTAGTCATAATGTTTCAAATTGATATGTATCCATTTAAGAAAAATAATTTGGTGATCATTATTTAGTAATTATTATGGATCGTCACAATTATAAATAATAAAAATATTATTTAATTTAGTTAAAATATAACAAATATTAGGAGACCAATAAAAGAGATAAAGTGTTTTACAATACTTTAATCAAATCTGCATAACCATTCAAAATTTCTTTAAAAATGATTAAGTTTAAGCTTATTCCGATCTCTTTTATCATCATTATAATTCAGTCATGTAAATGGATAATTCGATTACCGTAAATCATATAAAGAATATCCTTAAAGAGTCACCGTAAATTGATTCATATGAGACATATTCCTAGTGACGCTTCCTTTCTTTATAGCATGACCTAAGATTTTGTTAAAGTTACCATAAGTAATAGTTTCAAATAAATACTACTCAAAATTCTTAATAGATATTAGCTCACCTTACCAGAACTTAAAGGAGTTCTTATAAAAACCTTGTTAATCTCTATCCTTCCTAATTGTCCGAAGATTTAATCGAGCAATCAATATAAACTTCAGAGAATAATAAGATCTCAACATGTGTATAATCCTTTGATAACAAAACCACTTCACCTCTTCCACAATAAAGACACTCAAATGTTTTAAGTTAGTGAAAGCTAAGAGTAGTGATTAAAATCAATTCACCCCTAAAGTCTTGTCTCTTTATGCATAAGCCAATATGAGAACTAATTTCAATTGAATTTGGAGAATGCTTATAAAAATCATAGGTTTATAAGAATATAAAAATAACCATGATAAAGACACAACAACCTTGAAGTTAGTGAGAATTAAAAGTACAAAGTCTATGATAAAGACACTCAAAACTCTTAAGTTAGTGAGAGTTAAAAGTACTAAGTATAGGATAAAGACACTAAGTTAAAAGTACTAAGTATACAAAAAAATACATCTAATAGAAATTAATAAGGCTAAAGGTATGTTTTAGACTATAAGATTTTTACCAAAATTTATGTTAGACCTTAAAGTTTTTGTCAAATATTAAGTTAGACCTTAAAGTTGTCAGTGTTTAAGAAAGACCTTGATGCTTTACAAACTGTACGAGTTAACCCTCAGAATGACATAGTTCTAAATTTTCTTTAGAGTTCTAACAATTATGCTTAAACATCAATTTTTTTAAGTAAGGGCCTATATTAACCATGTAAGCAGCTGATATGGACCCTAACTTATCTGAATTCCTAAATTACGTAGAGAATTTAAGGTTTTTGAAACCTTAGATCCCTAAAACATAATTTTGATCTCCTTTATTACTTTTTTGCATCTTTGGTGCCCTCTCTATCTCTTACATTTACCAACTTAAGTAGCTTGTAAAGATTAAAGAATGAAAAAAAGTGAATTCTTAAAAAAGTATGAACTACGCAGAAGGAAGAACCTACATTCAAGAATTGCAATATGTCCATAAGGAATATTATAATTATCCACTTAAATAATCACTACACTGTCACAACACTCTTATCAATACGGACAAAGAAACAAATGATCT
>JAOSBK010000206.1:46204641-46216119 GCA_027568895.1 Erythroxylum shatona
CTTCATTTCAATCAACTCATCCACTTGAACTTTCATAACCCATCAAATCTCCACAATTATCAAGAAACATCAAAAATTTCATAATTCTTTTCTCATAATTTCCATAAAGTATGAATACATCCATTACACAATACATATATAAAGCACTTATTTTATATCGTTTATTATTTCTAAATTCCACTCAAAATCGGGGTCCAACATGCCATTACCCAGATTCCATTTTATACCTTGGCGTACAAACTACCAAGTTGCAGATATCGCCCCTCCAAATGACCGAAGTTCCTTTCCTATCTAACTGTGAGGGATATGATATGCATCAATTCGATATTTTTCCCTTAGGATCTGGACCCATAAAGTTGTGGGTTTTTGTAATCAAAGCCTAGCCTAACTTTGTCAATAGCGCATCATTGGAAGAACAAATGCGTTGAATGCCTAGGCCTCCTGCTTTTTTGGGCTGACACACTATCTCCCATTTAACTAAATGCATTTTCCTATGCTCGCCCGTTGAACCCCATATAAAATCCCACATAATTCACTCCAAATCATTGTAAAGTTTCCTTGGAAGTCTCACCATTTTCTTCATGAAAATTGGGAGGGACGAAATTACTGATTGGGTTAAAGTAACTCGCCTCGCTTGAGATAAAACCCTTGCACGCCAACCTGTAAGTTTCTTTTGGCTTTATCGAGGATGTACTTGTAGGTATTCCTCATTATACACTCATGAATCAACGAAACTCCTAAATACTTTCCAAGATTGTTACTATATGTAATGTGCAGGGCTTGACCGAGGTGACAGCCATTTTCTCAAGAAACATTCTTGAAGAAAAAAATCCAAGTTTTAGCAGGATTAACTTTCTATCCTGAAGCTTTACAAAACACCTCCAAAGTCTTTGCTATCACTTGTGTCTGTCATTCCTTAGCTTTAGCAAATAGAACAAGGTCATCTACAAAGAAGAGATGGGAGATGTGAGTGTAAGACTCAGCTTTATCAGTTTCCAAAGTCTATGTCCTACCTCCTTCGAAATAAGGTGACCTAGTCTTTCCATGCATAACACAAAAAGATAAGGCGAGAGCGGGTCGCCTTGCCAAATACCCCTTGAGGGACTGAAGGGATCAGTAAGGGTGCCCTGCCAAGCAACTTGCATAGACACAGTCGTCACACACTTCATAATGACACTAATTGTATTTTTCGGTAACCTAATGTCTATTAAAGTGTTTTGTATAAAATTCCAGCGAAGCCGGTCGTATGTTTTTTCCAAATCCACTTTGATAGTAAAATACACTATCTTCCCCTTTTTCTTTCGCATCGAATGAATGACCTTCTGAGCAGTAATAATATTATCAGTTATTTGCCTGCCAAGTATAAAACTGCATTGATTTGCCTCCACTAAATGATCCAGATGGTTTTTCAATCGATTCATAATAACTTTAGAAATAATTTTGTAAAGAACAGTACAGAGGCGAATTGGTCGAAATTGAGAGATATTATTCGAAGAGGGAATTTTGGGGATCAATACTAGAATGGTTTGATTCAAATCCTTTTCCCAGCATTCCAGTTGGAAGACTTCCTAGATATACACCACCACTTTTGGCCCTACCTTCCCCCATTGATTTTGAAAAAATAATGCATTGAAACCATAAACTCTAGGGGCTTTATTTGGATTCATGTCGAAAACTGCCTTTTTGATTTCGGTTTCATGGATTGGAAGGGTTAGGTCATGAACCCTTTCCTCTGATAGCTAAGGAAAAGCTTCTGAGATCAGAAAGCAAATGCCCATTTTCGTTAGTATAAAGTTGGACAAAAAACGTCCTAGCTATTAGGCACAATTGCTCTGGATCAGATATCAGTGACCCATTGGAATCAATGAGCCGCTCTGTCTTCATTTTTTTCTTTTTGATAGAGTGATAGTGTGGTAATATTTGGTATACGATCACCCTTTAAAATCCATTCACATCTGGCTCTCTTATGCAAAAAAATTTTCTCGTCACACAGTACCTGCATCTATTCCCCACTCAATGTTTCCTCTAAGACTAAGAGTGAATCCAAATTGTCGACCTACATGGCCCTCTGAATTCCTTCCAACCATGCTAGCAGTCTTTTCTCCTATGGAATATATTGCCAAAAACTAACTTATTCCATCTCATAAGGTGGTTAGAGAATTGAGCTAAAGATTTACTCAACGTCTCCTCTACTGGTAACCAATGCTCTACTACTACATCATCAAAACCTGCATGTGTTAGCCAAACATTTTGGAATCAAAACACTGGGATCCCTCTTATTCTTAGTTGGGGTCTTTGTAAATGAATCAGCATAGGTCTATGATTTGAACGAAGAAACGGTAAATGATGATTCACCGTTTGAGGAAAATCTTGTAGCCAAGATGTTAAACCAAATACTTTATCCAGCCTAGCTTAGACCGTTCCTCTCCACCAAGTAAACTTTGATCCAACGAAACCCAAATCATGAAGTCCACTCCTATGCACCCATTCCTTAAAATGTTTATTCACCACCCGCGTTGACTTTGTTCCACCCCGTTTATCTGATATCTCCATTTCAGCATTAAAATCCCCTCCTACAAGCTAGGGTTTATGTATAAAACATCCTATCCATCTTAAAACTAGCCAGATAATGGTTTGAGAAGAGATTTGTTGGCTAGCATAAACTGCTGTAAAATCAAACAAGCAAGAATCATACTTGATGGTGGTATGAATAAATTGGCGATGAGCTATTACTACTGAGATATCAAATTCATTGGTCCAAAACATCCATATCCCTCTAGAAAAACCTTCAACTTCTACTCTAAATGAATAATCAAACCCCAAACTAAGGACTACTTCGTCAGCCTGAGATCCACTAATTCGAGTTTCCATCAATACTAGGATATCAAGTTTGTAATTTTGAATGTAATTACGCAATATGGCATGGAATCTAGTCCCCCCTGCCCCTTGATAATTCCATATTAGGATTGACATACGAAAATTAAAATGTGAACAGTATACTTCTACAACTGCGTGTAAGTTGTACCTCCTGCGTAGGCTTCTTTGTTTCCATCACTTTGTGTTTGTGTTGCAATCTCCTCGTCATTTCCCTTTTGATTCGTGTCTTCCAACATACCTTACCGTTCTGCTAAATCTAGAGGTTTAATAGAAGGAAGTGAGGTTAAACCCCCTAACCCTACCAACCTCCTCGGTGTCCTCGACTCCTTCCATCAGATGGAGTCACTCCTCAACAACTTGCTCTATGTCCTCAATAACCTGACTATCATACAGATCATTTCAGTATAAGAGATGATTTCAACCGCTAGATGTTTATCCAATGATGTGGGTTGGAGTTGAATTATAGGGAAAGTATCTAATCCCTTTTCCTGGTGACCACTAGCTTGGGATCGTTCCTCCCAGGTCTGCTGAATTGTGGCTACCGACTTTCCGTTTGAAACATTCCTTGAATTTCATTTGGGCCCAGAATCCCTGTTGAGGTTGCTTTCCTTTGCCAATTAAGTTTGTCAAATTAAATCTTTGTCCGAATATAGCAAAATTGCTATTTTTTGGGATCTCTGCCTGTGCTATAGACTCTTTCCCCATGAGTCTCGTCTCTGATAGTATTGAAAACCTTGGGCCTCTCATTTGATTAGCCTCCCTGTTGCTTCCCATCTGTTCCTGACGTTTCATGGAATTTTGTAGAGTCTTTCGTTACTCCTGGTTCAGGATTCATAGTTATTGGTGTTCACGCCTAGTTGCTTCCCATCTGCTGCACTTGACGTACACCCCTTTCCTGTCGCTCCTTCACCTTCACCAAAGATCGGGTTATGAGATTTAGAATGAGTAAGTTGCTGCTATGGAAAACCAGAAGAGTCATGACCTACCATTCCACAAGTATGGCAGTCCTTTGTAGCCACCAGTATCGTCTCCCTGTCGAGCTCCACCCTTATACATAAAAGAGTACTCAAGTCAATATCAACAGTGACTTGCGCAAACTTCCCACGTTGTTAGAACCATTGGGTGGTATCGTGCGAAGGATAATTTTGGGAACCAAAGCCAAACCACTGCTTTGTTAATTTGTCCTTGCAATGGTCGAAAGTTTGGCATCCATCGTTGAATAGAGATTGCCTACCTGAAAATAACCTACGGACTATTAGTCAGAGCCTTAATGTAGTCGTCTTTCTCAATGAACTTTACGAGAAAATAGTCATTTTCCATATCAACAATCTTCACGGAGTCTCGCGGGTTCCACATCATCTTCAATCGGGAGCTTAAAAGCGGATATCCAATACGTCGATCCAGTAGTTTCACGACGACTGCTTTTTTCCATTATTTATCCAGTTTTGACTTGAGGTTGTGAGATAACGAAATGTTCCCCCTAACTCCCCAGGCAGGTGCATGATATCTCCTTCTTCTATTTCAACTGGTTCTTTATCAGGCCATGCTACATCCTCAAGTACTATAGTCTCCATTGCTTCCCTTATCACTGCAGCTCTATAGGACTATTTAGGAAGTGGTGGTGGTTCTTCCTCACGTTTGCGTGTACGCACTTTTTTTGAAAAAATGCATTCTTGATCGAGGGACTCCATGACAATCCCAGAATACAAAGATAACAAAACAGCGTCTAAGTACAAACTAGAGGTGTTTTATTTTTAGAGAGAGAAAACTAGAGAGAAAATTGAAGCCAACGATATCAAATGAACTACAATTAACACAATATCGGCAAACACCCAAAGAAAAATGTATCAAATCCAAAAACAGCAAGAAACGAGAATCAATTGGGTAAAAAAGCAAGACAGATCCGAGAGCGAGAAAATAAGATCTAAATGGAAAGGAAAAGGACTTTAAGTGCAAGCCTAGATCTGACTCAGCTACCATGAATGATCTCTTCTCGGGCTCCTGCTCTCGCTTCCGCAGCGAGGGAGCTTCCTCCCTTAATCAACACGTGATTTTTAGTCATTAGCGTTGGTTCTCACGCTTTCTTCATCTTTCCATAACATCTTTTAGGCTTACATATATCTGGTTTGATAAGTCGATACATGTTTTCTTAAGATCAATCAAGTCTGTGTGTTTATTTGAACTTGAAGGGATCCGTTAACCAGTTTTTACTCTTTTTCATTTGAAATAGATTCTGATACTTTTTTGTTTTGGTAATTTATTTGACAAGACCTTGCACCAAACATAGTGTTTTAGTTCTAGGGAAATCTATCTCATTTTCTATACATTTTTGCAGGATAACATGGACAAGATGATCAAAGAACTTACCAGTGTGCTGGGAAAGTGTAACGTTTATCGGACTAACTTGTTTTCAGTTTTAAGAGACATTGAGAATCATAAACTAAGTTGTCAATCAAAGTACGAAGCAACAAGAAGTGTGAAAGAGAGTTGCTGCAATGAAGTTGCGATGTCATCTGCTATCTAAATTATCTAAAGGGAGTTGGTTTTATGTAAAATGATTTTTGTGCAACGTATCATCAGTTTCCTGATTTTGTTGCATGACATGAGTTTCGCCCTCATCATTTTTAATGGTGCAACATTAATAGCTCCGGTAAATGTGATTCATCTCCAGTATAAGAATTCTGGCACGTCCTAAACAATAACGCAAATTAATTGCCCTGGAAAACAGAAACACATTAGGTCTACCAGCTATCTCAAAGAGAGCATATATTAGTTCTATATGCAATTTGTGCCTGCAGCAGCAGCATCAAAAAAAACCCCCATAAATAATGGTATAGTAGAGCGCAATTCAGAACTCTAAACAGCTCTCATTCTTTCAGAGTAAGCCTCGCATTTTCAACCTTCACCGACAGCTTCATTTTCTGCTCTTCCATATCTCTCAAAACTGCTAGTAAGTTTGCCCGATATACTTCACATCGCTGATTTGTACTCTCTATTTCTTCAGTCAATTCACCAATTTTCTTCGCCTTCTCATCCTGCCAAGGTAAATAATAAAATAACAATTATGAAGACTATATGCATTATTCATGTTCATTAAACAAATGCAGCATCAAGTCAAAGACATTCTGATGGCCAGTCCTAGCAGAGATTCAAAAGGATCGACTATCAGAAACTGCAACAGGGAGTACAGAGCATTTATCAAGTAAAATGGAACAAACTATACACAATTGAAGGATTTGCAAAGCACTGAAGTATGCTGTCATCTTTTGAGAAACGAATGCAACTTTATCTGAATTGACAAGTTTTGTATTGCAAATTCTTAACACCAGAATCTTTAATGATACAGGTCAATCGCAGAAAACTAAAGTCGAAATTTACTTAATGAACTGATCAAGGAAAAAGCTTGACATCACATAATAATGAAACTGTAAGCAAACTGAACTCGTTTCATAAGTTCTAATGCATTTCTCAAGTGAGACCCTGAACATAGTGAGGCATAGAGCATAAGTAGCATCACTACCCTTTCCACTAAAGCATAAATAGTCCACGACAGTTATAGAACCATCTTTTGAGAAACGAATGTAACTATATCTGAATTGACAAGTTTTGTATTGCAAATTCTTAACACCAGAATCTTTAATGATACATGTCAATCACAGAAAACTAGAAGTCGAAATTCACTTAATGAACTGATCAAGGAAAAAGCTTGACATCACACAATAATGAAACTGTAAGCAAACTGAACTCGTGCTTCATAAGTTCTAATGCATTTCTCAAGTGAGACCCTGAACATAGTGAGGCATAAAGCATAAGTAGCATCACTACCCTTTCCACTAAAGCATAAATAGTCCACGACAGTTATAGAACCACATGTTGTTTACTCTCAATCCCTCAATATTTTTCCAATGTTCTCATGGATATATGACATTTAGATTCAGTATTTCTCAGAGCCTTCCTTTTCTTTATCAGGTGTTGCAAACTCCTTGCCTAAGAAATTATGCATATTTTGGGGATCAACTGGTGGTCCTCACAGTTACTGACTTTATTTTACCAAAACAAGAACAGACAAATAAATCTTCAGGCCATGAGCTATGTGCACTGATTAATTGACGACATTTATATTTTGTTTAGGTCTACTAAAGGAATACAAATAAGAAAGAAATGCAACTATCATAAAGAAGAAAAGTCAGAAGACAGTCTAAAGGAATGAGATTCTGTTTTCAGATTTCTAGCAGAAATATAAAACAATGGCAGTGTAAAGTTTCTCTGGTTTAAAGTCACTACAATGAGAAAGCAAAGGAAATCAATTACCCTTGCTCAAGATATAAAGCATCTTGATGCAAGAGTTTTTAGACTTAATAAGTTGTAGCTGCCTAATTTTGAGTAGTACAAAATCAGAGTAGCAAGAATTACATGAGTCTTGGTTAGTTTAGATGACATATGAAAATAAGATCACGTAGGAAACACTAACCACTAACTGAGAGGCACTTAATCCATTTTCTCCAGTAGCATGCAGCTTTGGGCCACTTCCATTGGTTATGTCTCTACTATTTGAAGCCCTAGAACCTTGATTCTTTGCAGCAGTAATCTTCTTAGCAGCCTCTTGTAAAGCATTCATTGCTACATTATAAATGTAGATAGATTTGGCACCTTCTTCAACAAACTTGATGGCCTCCTGGCGTAAACTATTATAGCAAGCAGTCAAAGATTCTCTGGAATTGTTTTGCATTTGGGATGCATGCGCATCTAAAACAGCACCACTCTTAGCATTTCTTGTCCACCTTTGCAGTATATACTGAGAAGGAAGTGTAAGAACATTTTTAGCTCTAAAAGCAGCTAATACATGGCGACATATTATTCCAGAGAACTCAAACATTTGGCAGCTGCAACTAGCTTTCATGTCAATTGAATTGAAACTAACAGCATGTTCCTTGTGGTCTTCCCCAAACTTTGCGACTCTATATGTAGTGATGGTTCCTGATTCATCAACTTTAGTCGCAGAATATGCAAGGGTTTCAACCAATTCATCCTGAAATTTCATGAATATCCTTCTAGTGTAGAGGTTGGCTGCTTGTTTTTCCATAGGAGATGGTGTCTTCAGAATAGGTGTAGTGTTACCTGTTTCATAGTCCGCTTTTAATTCCCTTTCATGCCAATTTGCTAATGCTTTTTCATACTGTTTGATCAACATCTGTGGGGTGGTTGACACGGTAACATAACCATCAAAGAACGAGCTTAAACCTCCAACTTCCTCATTCATGGACAACTCTCCAAAAAAGGTATTTCGCAAGTAAACTGGGACCCATTGCTCTCGAGCATTAAACATAGACTGGAGCCACTCACTATCACTGACAAAATATCTGTGGATGAGTGATTGCCAAGCTGATACAAACTCATCAATCGTGTCAGTCTCATTGACGCATCTTTTAAATTCAGTTTCAAAGGTAGGATGCGACTGATATATATGAGCTAATTTTTCTCGGCTTTCACTAAATATGTCATACTTGCAGTACCTATGGCGAGTTCCAGGAAATACTTGTGTCACAGCTGCCTGTACAAAGCCATCCAGATTAGTTGTGATTGAAACTGGGTGGCGGTCAGACATGGCATGCAGCCAAGTTTGAAATAGCCAGATGAATGTGGACTCAGTCTCATTGATAATAAGTGCACAGCCAAACAAAACAGGTTGCCCGTGATGATTTAGACCACTAAATGAGGCAAATGGTACCCTGGAGTGGTTTGTCCTGTTGAACTTTACTGCATCTCCAAAATAAGTATAATTAACCTTGGAAGTTGGATCTGCCCAGAAAATACTCCCAGTCGAGTGATCGTTGTAACTCTGAATTGCGTAAAAGAAAGCAGGATTCTCTGCCTGCATTCGTTTCAAATACTCCAGTACATGTTGGACCCCACTGTTAAGAGTCCTTTGTCTGGTAGCACTCATCTAAAGGGAGAAAACATAACATCACATATGTGGTAACTCTATCAAATTTCTTTACCCAGAAACATGGCACGATAACTATCTAAGTTAGCTAAAGACGAAGCTCAAGCATAACCCTGATGCATCATGCTCAACTGACTGGGTAAGAATTAGACTTGGAACCTAATCCGATTAAACCCAAAATCAGGGCAGGGATGCGTGATTTGTTTAGATGCTTATGCATAAAAAGGGGCATGGACTGGGATTTAGTTTTCATTTTATATTATGCGGAAAAAAAAAACATAGAAGGCATGTTGCAAATTGTATAAAATATAGGCCAGAACGGAAAGTAGTGTTTGAATTACATACAGAAGACAGTAAACATAAATAAGCAAGAAGAGATGAAGTGAGAGTACCAAAACGGCAGAGGAGATGGAATTCAACTTTTGCAGTCTAGGATTTTGTCCAGTTTTTAGCTTTAGAATTTCGTTCTACCCATCTTCACAACAACAAAAGCCTTAGCTCTTCACCACAACCATATAGAATTCTGAGGAGAGGGAGAAGGAAGGACAAACAACCAACAGCTCCTTGAATAGAACTATTTGATTGATGATTTTGTACCAAGTAGAAGAGTCTGATATCAAATGGGCTATGCCAGCCCAACAGTAAGAGCTTCGGTCTAGGTTTCTATTCTACGGTAACCCATCTTTTAATTTCGGCCATTATGATTTGGTCTTCCCTTTTATGGGTTACCTTCCTTTTCTTTCAGCGCAAATTTCAGAAGACACAAGGCATCATAATGCGGACCTTGGCTACGAGAGCCGTTCATTGCACTGCATCTTGTGTTTTCACTCACTGAAAGAGTTCATGATTGAAGGAACGCAAGAACAAGAAATGTCTTATTCGTAATGGAAAGATTAATAGCTATGCGTGATTATAATAGATTTGTATTATATATGACATATTTCTAATACTTTTTGGTAGTGGAAGTTTTTCAACCAAATGATAAGCTTAATTATGTTTAGATCAAAGGTCTCTAATACAATACAATCAGTGACGGAGCCAGAAATTTAAAATAGGAGGGCCCAAATATTTAAGTTTTTAAATCTTGAGGGGCCTAGTATACTACTAAACTCTAAATAATTCCATCCTTGTATATATATATTAATTAATTAAAATTAAAATATTTAATTTTTATAAATTTTGGTGCACTGGGCCCCAGCTAGTTCCGTCACTGAATACAATATTATTTTCATTCTCTTAACTTTTATTATTTTTCTTTATTATAAATATGGTAAGCAATATTTATCTAAGAGGAAGAATGTTGGGTTGTTATATTTATTGCATATTTATTAATTACTTTTTAAATTTTAGGTTAATAATACTAAATTTTGATTTAGTATAAAGATAATAAAGTAACCTAATAAATAATCTTATTTTAGTGGTTGAAGTCCAAAACTTTTCCTATTTTTTGTTGCTTTTCTGTTATGTTTGTTACAAGTTTGTGCTCATTTACAATCTAGTCCCTTATTGCTTTATCATTTTGACTCCAAAATTTATTTATTTACTAAATAGTAATAAATATTTTTAATCCCACATTTTAACATGAAATTAATTGTAAGGAATCTTAAACAAATCCATAACAAAAATTTTAAAGATCAAAACCAAAGTAAATCAATTATGATATAAATGTAATTAAAAGTAATAAATAAAAATAAAAATAAATTGAAACAAGACTAATTAGTAATTTATATTGTCAAATTTAACAAAAATATTTAAAAATAAAAATATAATTAATAACAAGCAAATAGAATCCAGTGAAAAAGTCATGAAAACAAAAATTATATTAAAATGAATAAAAAATTAAACCATGAAATTTTCTTTTTCTTAAAATTTTCAAATAAACAAATAAAAATAGACAAAATGTAATTGAGAGAATGAAGTGTTAACAACTGTTCCCCTTTACTCATCCTATTTTATAAGAATATATAGACCATAGGTACATACATTTATAATTGTAGGTGCACAAAGATAACTTAACTTAATTTTGTCTCTTAAAGAATTGACATGAAGTAAATTGATTAAAAGATCAAAAGAACTTTGAATTGTATTCAGGACACAAAATTAGAATGAAAACCTAGAATAACATATAAGATTTGAAATGAATATTGGCATGGGGACTTGGAGAGATGTCTAAGTATAAAATCATGAACTTAGAAAGGTATCTAGGATTTTAACTAAAAAATTGAGATAAGAAATATAAAACGACATCTATGTATTTAATTTACAAACCTAGGAGGAATGTCTAAGATTTAAACTAAAAATATTCAAGAGTTAGAGAGGTGTCTAGGTATTTAAATTCTATAAAACTAAAGAGGTATCTAAAGTTTGAAAATGAAATTCAAGGGAAAGGATTTAGAGAAGTATTTGGGCATTTGGGCATTTATCTTCTACAAACTTAGATAAATGTCCAGCATTTACCAAACTTCTAACCTAGAAAAGTGTCTAGGCATTTACCCACTATAAACTTACAGAAGTAGCTAGTCATAGTTTATATAGCACATGCGTAAATACTATTCTAGGTTTTTAATTTGATAATCCCTAGTTCGTACAGGGGAATGATAATAGGAATGGGAATGAATATAGTAAGGAATGAGAATGGATATTATCATTATAATTAT
>JAOSBK010000206.1:46216219-46233758 GCA_027568895.1 Erythroxylum shatona
ACATCGGTAATAAAAGAAACTGATGTGGAGTTTATAGGCTTATGAGCTCTCCCACCCTTCAAGCTAGCTTTTGGGGTTGGGTTCTCTCATAAAAACCTATAACAAGCAGGTTGTGATAGAGACAAAGTGGACCATTTGAGTAAGAGTTTGTAGAAAGACGATAGAAGTTTCGGCTACCTTCTTCTTCTAGACCATAAAAGGGGGCGGAGGCCGCCGCAGTGCTTTCGATTCTCATTCAGGATAGACAGGAAGTGGCTTGGCCACGATTTGTTCGTGCCTGATTGTTCTTTGGGTATCCCCCTCCTTCGTATCAAAAAAAAATAAAAGGGGGCGGCTCGTTTGGGAACAGGTGGTGGTAGCATTCGACCCGACTAATTTGATCCGAATTTAAGCGACCCGGTGTAAGTTGAACCGACCCTCAGCCCGATATTAGTAAGATTTTTCGCACCTCAAATTTTGTCTCTCTTCTGTCTTCTCTTCGCTTTTCCTCTTGCTGCTGCGATTAAACGATCGAATTCCTTTCTTCTTCCCCCAATTTTATCTTGCTTGGAGCCTTTCTTTTTGGAACGATGCAGGCAGGGAAAAGATTCATATTGTTTGTTTCGGTTTAATTCACAGTCCAGGGGCCAAAGCAGGAAGGAAAAGCTTAATTTTAGGTTAATATTGTTTCTTTTGCTGTAACTCCAAGCAGTCTTAACGACTTTTAAAATTGATTACTCTGATCGCATCTCATCTGTAAGTGTATAGTCTTCCTTTTCGTTTTCTGGATTTTCTTTATAGACTCATTTCCACTGCTTGTTACGGTGTCGAAAGCGAATGTCTTTTGTGAAGTTGCTGAAATTTCCCATCTTTCTCACTCTCATGTTTTCTTTTGAAGGGACAAAAGAACATATTGTAATTCGTAGCAACTAGGTTGGTTAATAAATTGCAGTGCATTAGTGTCGACTGGAATACATAAATGGACACTGGTGGCAATTCTCTACCGTCTGGTCCTGATGGGGTCAAGAGAAAGGTGTGCTATTTCTATGATCCAGAGGTGGGCAATTACTACTATGGACAGGGCCACCCAATGAAGCCCCATCGCATTCGGATGACCCATGCTCTTCTTGCCCACTATGGCTTGCTTCAGAACATGCAGGTTTTCAAACCCTGCCCTGCCAGAGATAGGGATCTATGTCGCTTCCATGCTGATGATTATGTAGGTTTTCTACGGACCATCACCCCCGAAACCCAGCAGGACCAGCTCAGGCAGCTCAAACGCTTTAATGTTGGTGAAGATTGCCCCGTTTTTGACGGCCTATACTCTTTCTGCCAGACTTATGCTGGTGGCTCTATTGGTGGCGCTGTCAAGTTAAACCATGGACTCTGTGATGTAGCCATTAATTGGGCTGGCGGTCTCCATCATGCCAAGAAATGTGAGGCTTCTGGTTTTTGCTATGTCAACGACATTGTCCTTGCTATTTTGGAGCTTCTTAAGCAGCACGAGGTTGGTCTGATGCTGAATTTTGGGTTTGCATATCCTTCATCACTTTCTCTCTCTGTTCCTCCTGCTATAAATTTACTGTTTTTGACACGTTTTGATGGCATTGGTATATGACCTTTTTTAAAAAAACCTTGTCTTACAATTACTGTGGTATTTCGTGGTTATCTAGGTAGTTACCATTGTTCCACTTTGGTTTTTCGTTCCTATGGTCTCTTATAGTCAGTTGTGGATTTAATCACTCTGCTAATCATCATTGCTGTCTTATTGGTGATGATACTGGAAACGGTTGACTTACTTATGACCATTCTGAAGCTTTGTGGCTTTAATTTTGATAACCTTCTTGATTATTGTGCTACAATATTTCAAATACTTCGACATCTAAAACACATTATTTAGTGGTTCATCCTGTATTTGTAATAAACTGCAAACTGCTTATGCATGTAATTTTTGTCTATTTGTGATATTTATAATTTGCTTTAGATGATGTCTCAAGCTTGGGTGTGATGGGCAATTGTATGCCTCTGATGATGAAACGATGATGAGAAGGTTATTAAGATGTTTCTTTTGCAAATGTGTGCCAGATACTCCATATTAGCTCTACATGTACTAATTTGATTAAATTGAAATTTTTATTACCTTTCTGAAACATATGAGCTGAGGTGCTACTGTATGAAATTATGTCGTTAGTAGTTGCTTCGATTGTTGGAATTTTACATTTTTGTGGTAGCTTTTTACTAAGATATCATCAAATGTGCCCCATGAACCAATATGGAGAATACCTAGATGGTGATACGGTAAACCTAAAATGACTATTGAACTACAAATTATGAGCGATAGAGACAACAGGATTTTTTCTGACTTGCTAATATTGTGTTGGACTACAGCTTAGTTTGTACTCCCAACTTAGTGTTGTCTTTTAGAGCCTATTATGGAAAGACTTTAAGATCCAGTCTTAGTATTGGATTGGCTATTGTATTTTTCTTTACTTGATGTTCTTCTGTACATTTGCAGCGTGTTCTCTATGTAGATATTGACATTCACCATGGTGATGGGGTAGAAGAGGCATTTTACACTACTGATAGGGTGATGACTGTTTCATTTCATAAGTTCGGAGATTATTTTCCTGGTACAGGGGATGTACGTGATATTGGATATGCGAAAGGGAAATACTACTCTCTTAATGTTCCACTGGATGATGGTATAGATGACGAGAGCTACCATTTCTTATTTAAACCAATAATTGGAAAAGTAATGGAAGTTTTTAAGCCTGGCGCTGTGGTTCTTCAATGTGGTGCCGACTCATTGTCTGGCGATAGATTAGGATGCTTCAATCTTTCAATCAAGGGCCACGCTGAGTGTGTGAAATTTATGAGATCTTTCAATGTGCCATTATTGCTACTAGGTGGTGGTGGCTACACAATTCGGAATGTTGCCCGCTGCTGGTGCTATGAGGTATATTTTGTTATGGGGAATGGTATAATTGATAAGTAATGGGCTGCTTCTTGCAAATATCTTTCTCCTGTCTAATGATTTTGTTCTCCACGTACTTGGTGTAAGATAGACAGGTGTTGCACTAGGAGTGGAAGTTGATGACAAGATGCCACAGCATGAGTACTATGAGTACTTTGGTCCAGATTATACTCTTCATGTTGCCCCTAGTAATATGGAAAACAAAAATTCACGTCCAATACTTGATGAAATACGAGCTAAGCTTCTTGAGAATCTCTCAAGGCTCCAGCATGCACCTAGTGTCCAGTTTCAGGAGAGACTACCCGATGCTGAACTTCCAGAGGTGATATTGCTACTATTGAGTTATTTCTTTTCCTTTCATTCGTTTCATAACATGCACGTTGGACTGTAACTATGCACATTAGTGGTTGCACGTGAAATTCTAGAAAATTCTGATAAGAATAACGTTGGACTGTAACTATGCACATTAGTGGTTGCATGTGAAATTCTAGAAAATTCTGATAAGAATAAATCCTCTATCCACTTTATACCTATTTTTTATGATGTTAAGTGGAGTTGAATATAATTGTTTGGGCAATGTCTTGATCTTTTGATTTTGCTTCTGCCTTCACACCTGTTAAAGTTGATTTGGAGGTATTACTGATCGTTGGTAATTGAATAATAATTTCAACTCCTACTTCTAGTTTGAAATCCTGACAATTAAATGAGAGAGGTGATAGACTTGTGGACGCATCTTTGCCTTACAAGCTAATTTGAAATGGACCTTAGCTTTCAAAGTTGTGGTCTAGCATCAAAATGAATAGTTCATGTGCGTCGGTACGTACAACTTAAATGAGAAAAAAAAAGAGTTGAATTCATGTGTAAGTTTATCATTTGTTTATGGAATGGAACATAAGGAAATTATTATACTTGTACTGGTTTGTATTAGATCTGTCTATATATACTCATATTTAAGGTTGCTGGCTAACAATAGTCTAACTCTATCTTGTGAGTTACCAATATTGATTGTGTCAATTAACTCATGCTTTTCTGAGAGTAATCAGGCTGAGGAAGATCAGGATGATCGTGATGAGAGGTGGGAGCCGGATTCTGACATTGATATGGATGATGAGCGGTATTCTTTCTTGCCTGGTTGACAACCTTCAACTTAGAGATTGAGGCTCTTCTTTCATGTTTGTCGTTTACTAATTTCAAGTCTATGCAGCAAGCTTTTGCCAAGCAGAGTAAAGAGAGAGATCGTTGAAGCTGATCTAAAAGATCTGGTATGCTTTTTCTGGTCTAATATGGCATCACTTACTTGAAAATTCGTCTCTGTGGATGTTTTAAGATTAACGGTATTGGCTTTATGAATTGTTCTGCTTTAGGCTGTAAACTAAAGGATGCGAGCTAACTCAGATTGCTAACTGCAAATAATTTTAAGTATTAAATAGAACTGCATGAATGAGAAAGGTGGAGTTTGCTTTAATGTTTAAGATGTATTTGATGAATTGCTAAATCAAGTTCGAACAATTTGGAGGATGTAAATGAGCTGTCCTACAATATGTTTATATTGTTTTAAGCCAAAATCTTATATGTTTGTTTAAACTTTAGAATTAACTTAATTATCTCACCGACTCACTTTTTGGATGAGAAATTGTGTGGTCAATAAAGATATCTAAGTTTGACGAATGTTTTTAGTGTGTCATTCATAGGGTTGTTCACCCTAAACAATAGCTTTCCAATGTTCTGGACTTTCCAGTCACTGATCCACTGGTATTATCAGTTACAAATTCTTCCACACAAAAGATTTGGTACCCCTATTCATGGTAGTTGCTTTGAGGCTGTTAAAATACAAATTTAGTCTAGTATTAGCAACATGTTGATTTCCCTTGCAATGCTAAACTTGACTTCATAAATAAGGGCCGTTTTGTTAGCTTGTGTTTTTCTGTTGTAGGTTTTAGTTTCTGATTTTTGATTTCTGCTTTTAGTTTTTATTTTTCGTTCAAATAAAAATAAAAATCTGTTTGATTGTTAATGCCAATTTGGTTATATTTTTATTACTTATAATACTTATATATTAGATAAAATTTAAAGATAAATTATTTTTAATTAATCGAAATAAATAATTTAAGATTTATTTATTTTAAATATATTTTAATTATTACATCAAAATTTATTTGAAATTTGTATATTTTAAAGATATTTTAAATTTGATTATTTTATTAATAATTATTAAATTAAATTAAATTAATTTAATTAGAAAAATTAAATTAAATTATTTATAGCATTTGTTAGTAATTAATTTAAATTATTAAAATATATAATATTAAATTAACAGCAATAAGAACAACACAATTATATAATATTAAATTAAATTAATCATAATTTTTATTAATAATTAATATATTAAATAATTAAATAATATATATTTAGTTGATAGTAAATCAGAAAAACAGAAACAAGTCTTATGGTTTTAATAAATTTTGAAAATTGGAAAAAACCAAAACTAAAAATTCAAAGCAAACATGTGTTTTGACTAAATCTAAAAAAACAGAAAAAAAAACATAGATAGAAACAATCAAGTTCTATACTTTTGGCTCCTCGTGTCAATGATGTTTTTGCAGTTTTTTTTCTGTTGTGTATACTGCTCCTTGACAAGCATCTGTCTTGTTTATCTCAGGAGGGCCACAAAGGAATTTCTGATAATTCTAGAGGCTTTGAAGCAGATGGGAATGCAGGTGGAAAGGTGACATTAGATAAAGAATCACTATTCCTTTGTGGAAAAATACTTCCTCACGAATAAGTTCTACTAATGGTCAATTTTCACTCTCAGGCATTAGATTCGGATCCCATGCAAGTAGATGAAACAAGCTTGAAAGTTGAACAGGGAATCGTGGCCGGAGTATCTGACCAGGTCCATTCCAAGCCATAATGCCAAAAGTTGTATCAAGTTCTGCTTGTGGTAACCTTTTGATCTGAATGCTATTTGATTTCGAAACACGGATCTGTTCTGCAACAAGTTGCATTGACAAATTCTTGAAAGAACTAGAACAAAAAGCAGTGTAAGTGAATCTTGAATATCCATCACTGCTTATAATGTCCCAACTTTTGATATCTTAAGAGTTGTTTGAGGACTCGCCTTAATGACCTTAGAGGAATATTGTTGAACTGCTGTTATCATATCCCACTAAATGATAAAACTAGAAACAGACTTTCCCCGTAGGCATGGATCCAGCTAAGTTAAACAATAATTTGTCGCCAGAACAGCTTATGACCACCCCGTGCTAACGCACACTGACGTCGGAAAGGCAAAATCCCCAATTCTTGTTTATAGCAAAGTAATGCGCAACAACAGGTTCATGAAAAGCCTTTCTGTGAAGGAACTTGTATTTTAGTGCTGGAAGCTATGGAGCTGGAATTGTAGATGGTTTTACAAACTGGAGTATTCTGCCCCCAAGTTTCTCGGCATGATGCCTGCATGTCGTGGTACCCAACAGTGCCCGGCGCGCCTTTATTCGACTGTGTGATGTTTATGATATTGGTAGACCCGGCGGCTACTAATATCATAAATAATAAAAAATATAAAATTTTAAATAATTCTTTATATAATATGATTATTGAAAGTCACCAAGTATTAGTCGTATGCAATAATTATAAAAAATGAGTCAATAGCTTTGCTATTGCAACGTTTTTTCTCTGCCTGTTTTTGGTGTTGTTGCCGTTGTCCAAGAGTCAGTGTTCATGGCTGACCCATTTACTCAATCCCAAGGTTTTGCAAATCATTCAATTGGTTGAGGACTATATATTCTATAATTAGGATGACACATATAATTTAGTTTAATTTGAAATTTGGAGTTAATTAGATTTAAACGTTATTTTAAAATTTTTTAAATTATAAGTTGAGTTGGATCTAAGGTTTTACAATCAAGTTTAGCTTAAAGCCTAATTCTCTCCTCCTTAATCCCTTCCTTGTTATCTAGTGATTAGAATTTTATGCATTTGTTAAAGAGAATTTCTCTCAATCTTCTTTATTACAGACCCAAAAGATTGAGTTTAGAAAGAATAAAACCCACAATAGAGCTTTTAACAAATGAATCATAAATATTATAACTAGCAAGTGAGACAAATTTAGACTACAAATATAGACAAATTCAAACCACAAATCCTTCTGTATTCCTTATTTCATAAACCTGCTCATAAATCTAGATAAATACTTTTTCCTTCTTCAATTCATGAATTTTCACAAATTTTGACAAACCTTATCAACAATTCTTAATTTTGTGTAAATTTTTGATGTTGGTTACTGGGTAGTTCTTTGTCATTTTCTCTTTCGTTGTTCTATTACAACATACAACTTTATCTTAGATCTAATTCTCAAAAAATAAATAAAAAATGAACTTCAAAATGAATCAAACAAGAAACAAAATACAGGAGGTTAGGAACATTGTGATGATAGATGACAAGAATTCTTATTTAGATGATAGGAGGAATAAAGTTAACTTGGGTTAGACTTGTGCCGGAACCGTAACAATAATTGTATTAGTCGAATTTAACTCATTGTCATTCTTTATTTATAATAGAATAGGATCAAATAACGTCTCCAAAAGGAAAAACCAAGGCTCATGTTGGTGAGTCAAGTGAATAGAGGATTGTTATTTTTTAACTTGTGGAAATTAGATGATTGAAGTAAGGAGAAAATTAAAAAACTAAAATTGAATTATTTACAGGCAATGGCAAAATAAATGGTTACTTAGATGTTTCTTTGAATAAAGAATCTCTATAAGACTCACCATAACCAAAAAATCAAAACCACCACAACAAAATAAAGAATTAAAAAGGTGTAAAGGTTTGCATTGATTGTAAATAGGGTAAATTATATAAACAAAACTTTACTTAAGTTTGCAATACTAATTTGAAATTTAAAAAGTGGTGTTAAAATACTTCAGCTTTTAATTTTCTGCAAAAATCACTCATTATTACACTCCTAATTAATGTTGCAGATGTAGTCAACAAACCCATTGAACATATGGCCAACACGCTTCATATTTATGCCACATTAAATAATTGAAAATGGCCTTTCTTTTGGAATAGTTTCATATCAACATTCTAAGAACCTTAACTCACAGTAGCAATGTAACAACCCTTTTCTCAATCTTGAAGTGTTTATTTTCTACCTTTGTGTTTGAAAGATCCTAATCCAAAATTATAGTACATGAATACTTGATAAATCACCAACGATTCTCCCTTGAGTTTGTTTTAAAAGTCCCAAGTTCAACAACCAAGAATGTCAAAATCCCACAAAATTCATGATTCTTTACTTTTTATATGGAGCAAATTGGGTTTTTAAAAACCCAAATTTAAAACATTATTAAAAGGTTTTTACAAAACTTGAGCAAACCATCAAACCCAAGTTCCAGATTTTTTTAGGATTTAGGCACAGGCCAAACATAGATTATAGAAATAGTATCTTCTTGACCTATTGTTTTGTAAAGAAATGTTGATAATAGACTTGGTCCTTTAATATCATAGCTAAACAGATTTTCTGGATCACTATGTTTTAAGTTTTTGAAGTCTGTTAAGTGGACTTGGGATCATGACTTGAGGAAGACAATGATGCCCATTATCAAATTCTTAAAGAGTTATGAAATTAGTTCTTTGTAGATTATTAACTATATATTCTACTTTCCCCGTATCTTATTGTCCAAACCAGAGAATATTATGCGTTACTTTAGATAGGTCGAGGAAATGGGTTTTGATATAAAATTAAAGATGTTTCTATGTGTTGTTAAGATACAATCTTCAATGAGGTTGAAGTAGTTTTAGGAATTTTTTTTTAAATTTTCATATAAGGTAGCATAAGTGGGACACATGTCAATTATGTGTTTACTGAATTTCTAACATGGTTTGCCATGTCAACACCATTAACTAAGAGTCTAACAATGAGCTATTTTTGTGAAAAATTGAAAGTTGGAGCCTTTTAACATCACACTTTAAAGTTCGAGCTATCATTATAAAATTGAGTAAAGTTTTCTTTAATTTATCCTTTTAGATATTTTGGGAAGGAATATTTGATTTACCTATTATCCAAGCATTTTCTCTCTTTATGGAACCATTAAGGTAAGTTAAAAAGAGTTTATATGAAAAAAGACTTTTAGATTCTACATTTTACAAATGTTGAAGACTTCAAATTGGCTTTACATTATAATCCATGGATGTTAGGACAACACCTTTTCCTCCTTATATGTTAGATGTTCTGGTTTGTGCTTGACATCACTCCTCCTATATCCTTGCAAGCATTTTTTAAATGGCATGCACCAAAGCTTTGTATCACTAAAATACTGCCAGTAATAAGGAATAATTTGGGATATATGGTTTGAGTGGACAAAACTACAATGATAATAATTAGAGGTAAGATTGCAAGATATATGTGGATTTTAGGTTGTTTACATTGCTGATTTTAAAAATATTTGTAGGCAAATTATGCGAAAAATTTGAATATGAAAAATACTATCTTTTTCAGGTGTAGACTGGTTTGTCATTTATAATCAAGTTGATACAGGTGCAACCCCCTATAAATCCTATAAGCACTGATCTAAAGCAATCTTCAATTCCCATGAAAGAAAGTCAATAAGGACTTTAGATAATGAATATTTGTTACAATAAGAAGCTATAAGGCTTCAATGTGGGATTTCAGACTGGATGTGATGATGAAGAAGCTATAAGGCTAAAACACCTTTCAAACAAAAAGGTGAATCCAACAACCTTAAGAATTTCAAGTTCAATCTATAGAACTCCAATTCATTTACTAGCTTAAGCATCCAAAAGGTTAATAAATCAGTAACCACTATTACCCATAGTACACCCCAAAAATGATGGGGAAACGCTACCACATGGAGTAGGAACCTCTTCACCTTTATAAGTGTGGGAAAAAACAAACCCTTTTTAATTCTTACACAATAATGTAAGGATTGCCAAACAAATCAACAGAGACAAATCATCTATTGAACCTATTTAGAATACCGAGAAAATAGCTCCTTCTAATGAAAAGCCAATTCATTTAGAGCACCATAAATGACACAGAGTTTTGACTCTAATCCTGCCCTGCTCGACTAAAGATTCACTATACTAATATATGTAAAAGCTTACAAGCTTAAAAGATCAATCTTACTGGTTGCTCAAAATATTATAAGCTTGGAGGTATGCATATAGTAAGAGAAACAAATTATTCAGGCTAAGAAATATGAATTGTTTATCAAGGACAAGAAGATAAATGGCAGGACTAATACACTCAAACAAATAACTTAATTAAGATAAAGTTTCCTTTTTGGGCCACTTATTATAATGAATGGGAATTCTTTTTTGGAATGTTAAAAGAGCAAACAATCCTTTATTTTGCAAAACATAAGGGACTAACTCCACCAACATCACTCTGGCATTGTGTCCATTATTGAATAACAATTAATGGTTTTAAAGCTTGTAAACAATAGAGGAAGTAAGTTTTACTTACATTTATGTTGAAGCTTCAATCTTCTCTAAATTCATCTACCTCATATGGAGATATAGGAATCTACAATTGAGCAAAATCAATGCTTCCTACCAACATATTTTTGTAGACATTGTAGTTTCTCACAATAATGTCAAACTAATTACTGTGATCTATGTTAGTCCTTTTTTAAATTTAAGGAAGTAGTTATGGAATTTCTTTACACCCACTTCTAGTTATGTTTTTGGTATAAGGCTCATCATTTGAAATTTCAATTAAGTATTGCACTCCTATGAAAAAAGAGATGACTCTTTAAGAATAAAGGAAAATAGTCACTTGGAATCAATGACTAATAATTGAAATCTAATTAACTTGGATTTTACTAGCAATCCCTTCGCCTAATGTAATGGTAGAGAAGGAAAGGTCAAGTTTCTGGGCACTTACACAACATGTTAATAAATTCTCGTTAGCAACTATTTTTTCCAATGTTAGAATCCTTCATATGGTTAATAACTACTAATATCATTGCCCCATTTTATTAGATTTAAGAGAATAAAACTTCATTCTATATAATAGGATATTTAAATTTGAAGTAAGTTAGATGACTCTTCTAAGTTACAATGATATTATTAGGGGTGTTTAGTCATATAATTCTTTAAGTTTTACTTCTATAATCCATAAGATAGGCTCATATTTGATGATTTAGAGTAAAGAGACCCTTGTTTCTATTTCAAGAAAGAAGAAGAGACTTACAGTGAGATTGAACAATATCCAAAAATACTTGATGAAGAAACTAAATAATTGTGTCATCAACTTAAAAGATAAATTGAAGAATGAATATGATCAATTAATAGGAATGAGTTGTAATTCTTTCCTACTTATATATTTTTTGTATAGTTTCCCTTAATTTAGGAATAGGAATATACATACAACTTTATGGTTGGTTTGTTACTAAAGTGAAATATATAAAAAATATATTATACATATTCACAACTTGGTATTAGATCTTTGGGCACTAATTCTTTCTTATTTCAAATCCCAACCACCTTTTCTCTTAAAACCATAGCCTTTTTTTTCTTTTACAAAAATGGAATAACAAAGGAAGTTTGTAAAGGTGTAAAAAGAAGTTAACTTTATTTATCTGACTCTTTTCAAGTCCTTGAATATTAAAATTAATTAAAATAAATTTTTATAGGCTTGATTATCGAAGTCCAAATGATATAATATGTGCTAATGATATTGAAAAAAACCATATGATAGAAGATATGGTCAATATCTTTCTTGCTAGTCTTAATCATAAGCTAGATCAATTTAGTAGTCATATTCTAGCTACTTCCCCCTACCAAGAATTAAAAAAAAACATATTCCTTGGTTTATAGAGAAGTACAATGATAGGTGACTATAAGGGAAGATATCCAGTCGGAAACTTTAACTCTAAATGTCCATGATACTTATATTTCAGATCTTAGAGATTCTATAACCCACCAATCTCAATTTTGCACCCAATTCCATGATAATTCACATACAATTAGTATAATATAAAAGAAAGAAACGTGATTATCCATAATGATATAAACTCAAGTAAGTTAAGAGAAAATTAAAAAAAATGCTCATAATGTTACTATAATATCTTATAGTTCTTATGTATCTCAGGTATCTTCTCAAGAATGTTTTTTTTTTAATTCTTCTTGTCATGATGCTTGGGTTATTAATTTAGGGGCCATTAATCATATAACTAGTAACACTTCTATCATTAATTCTCTAACATCTACATTAGTTAAGTATAAACATGTTGATGATTGGAAATCTATGCCAATTTTAAGGGATAGAGATATGTCTCTTTTTTCAACATTTTTTATTTTGTGTATTTTTCTTACACCTATATTTTCAAATAACCTCCTCTCCATCAACAAAATAATAAAGGATCATAATTATTGTGCAATTTTTTACTTTATTTATTGTGTTTTTTTAGGACAATATTGTGTTTTTTTAGGACAACCTTATGAAGATGATTGGAATTGGTAAGAAAAAGGATAATGTGTATTATTTTGAATATAACTAAGGCATAAAAGCTCTTACTAATGGCTTCCAAACAAAGAAAGAGACAATCGATACACAGAGGATTATGCTTTGGCATTGTCAATTGAAATATCTATTTTTCTCTTATTTAGAATATTTGTTTCTAAAATTATTTCACAATATTTTTTTCTAGTTTAAGATGTGACCAATGCATTTATTCCAAAAATCATCATGTTTCTTTTCAAGTTAGTTTTAATAAAATTATTGTTCTTTTTTTTTGTTTATACTAACGTATACCCTTCTATATCAGGATATATATATATTTATCCTTTTATTGATGACTATTTTAGAGATTTGATGAAATTTAAGATTGGTGTTTGATGTACATAATGTTTTTCACTCAATTTAACATTAAAATAAAAAATTTTATTCTGACAACAACTAAGAGTTTGTAAAATATTCTCTTGTTGATTTTATGACATAAAAGGGTATTCTTCACTAAACAACTTGTGTTTACACACCCAAACAGAATGTTATAACAAAACATAAGAATCATCCCCTCCGTAAAGTAGCTCAAGCCTTATGTTTTACTATGCTAGTTCCAAAAAGTGTTTGGGTTGACGTTATGAATGATTTTTTTTCTTATTAATCGAATGCCTACTAGGATTCTTGATTTTTAAACTCTCTTAAAGATCCTATTTAGATTTTACTCCATTCCTTATGCTCTAAATATTTATTCTAAGGTTTTTAGTTGTTTGTGTTTTGTTTATGTTCACTCTCTTTATAGAGACAAACTTAATCGTCTTACTATCAAAAGTCTTTTTCTTAGCTATTGCAATTTATAAAAGTGATTCAAATATTATCATCCTCCTATGGAAACTTATTATGTCTTAATGGATGTTCAGTTTTGTGAAAATGAGTCTTATTTTTCAAAGAGATATCCATAGTTCCTTTTCAAAGGTAGATTGATAGTAAAGAATAGGAACAATTATGTATAAGAGAAAAGAAGATATGGATCTTAGGTACAAGAACACTAAGAAAAATGAAAAATATTTAGTTTTAAATGACCCACCTACTGAGGAAAATAAAATTGAACCTAATGGTAGATTGCCTTGTTTCTTTACACGATATTTCAAAGAAAAGAAAAGTATTAAGATTATGCCTCTTGAATGTAGTACCTCCCTTGATGAAATGACTATACAATTAGATGAATCTTCCAGGTTTGGCACTGAGGTATGCACTTATTCTCCTAAATCTCTTGAAATTCTTAATCCTAATTGTAATCTTGATCATAATAGGAAATATCCTCTTTGTGAAGAAAAAACTCTTTATAGATTCAATTTTTAAAAGGCCTCCAATGTTGTTTATATAATCTCAAACTTCATATCCTATAATTGTTTGTCTAAAGCTGACTTAAAATTTGCTCTTTAGTTGCCCATTATATTTGTTCTTAGTCATTTTTAAGAAACTCTTAAAGATCTTAAGTGAAAGGATACAATGTTAGATGATATGATTGCTCTCTAAAGAATTTTACTTAGGAAATCATTGAGTTACCGATGGGAAAGAAAATCGTAGCATATAAATGGATATGCATTATCAAATACAAGTTATATGGAATACTTGAAAGATACAAGGCTAGGTTGGTCAGAAAAGACTATACCAAAACCTTTGGTATTTATTGTCATAAGAATTTAGCACCAATTGCTAAGATAAATATTGTTCACATTATACTATCACACATACTTAATCTAGACTAGCCTTTATACAATTTGAAGTGACTAATGTTTTTCTTTATGGTAACCTAATGGAGGAAGCATTTATAAATCCACTCTATAGGTTTGTACTAGAAGAATGAAAGTATTCAAAATAAAAAAGGCATTGTATAGATTAAAGCAATCATTAAGAGTATAGTTTACGAGCTTGAGTTCATGTAATGAAGAGTATAGATTTAAACAAGCTTTTACACATCATATCTTGTTTTATAAACATGATCAAAATGATTTACCTTACTTCTTATCTATTTTTATGATGTCATAGGTAAGAACATAGATGAAATCAAGAACTTCGAAGTTATCTAGCCAAAGAATTTAAGATAAAAGATTTGAGGTTGTATAAATAATTCTTAAGTGTTGGTTTTTATTATTATAAACAAGGATTGTTTCTCTCTCAAAGGAATTATTCTTTAGATCTCCTATTAAAACTGGTAACTTTACCTGTGAGCATATGATAACCCCTATTAGGTGAATCATGACCTATTTATTTCTCTTGTTAAAACTTCAACAAATAATGAGAGATACCAAATATTAGTTAGGAAGTTGATTAATTTAACTCATACTAGGATAGATAACATATGCAATTAATGTTTTGAGTCAGTTTATGCATAATCCAAATGATCAACATATGAATGATGTTAACTGGATCCTAGCATATTTAAGATAAACTCCAAGTAAAGGTGTTTTATTCTCCAAACATGGATATCTTAATGTTGTGGGATATATTGACTACGATTTTGTTAGTAGCAGATTGGATATAAAATCCACTTTCGGATATTTGTCATTTTCTGAAGGCAACTTGGTGACCTGGAGAAGTGAAAAAATAAAATATGGTTGTTATTTAATGTAGAAGCAGATATTACCTTATGCATCAACTAATCACATGACTTTTTTGGCTAAAAATTCTTTTAATTGAACTTGATTCTAGTCTATAAAAGCCTATGGTATTGTTTTATGATAATAAGGCAACCTTTGGGATTTCTAATAATCCAATATAACATTATCAAACTAAGCATAAGGAATTAGATATAAATTGTATTAAAGATAATCTTAATTATGGCACAGTAGAAGTTCCTTAAACTAGAAGTTCATATAAGTTGATTGATATTATAACTTATGTTGTTAATAGTGGATCATTCTATATAGTGTTATCCCAGTTAGGCATATGTCATATCTATACCTTAACTTAAGGGGTAGAGACAATAGGAATTTGTTGTCTTTCCTACTTCATATATTTTTTTGTATAGTTTCCTTTAATTTAAGAATATGAATGTATATACATCTGTATGGTTAATTTATTAGTATATATACGTTATTGTCCTTTACATGCACACACACACACATGTGAAATATTAAAATAAAATATCTTGCATATTCACAACTTGACCTATTACTTAAGGAAGAAGAATTGGATTGATTTCAATTCAAGAAAGATTGGATTAAGATGAGCAACAAAAATACAAGAAATTTTCACTTCACCGCCATTATCTATACGAGGAACAATTTGATAAAATCACTTCACAATAATGGACATGTTTAGGAAGGAGATCTCCTTAAGCGAAATTACAAAACATTTAAAACATCCCTATAATTGAGCAGTGAACCTTAATGCCAAGATTCTCACAACTCTCCCCTATGATTATATTAGGATTGTCCACTTGAGTTATAGATAAAGAAGTACTCACGAAGTTTAGATAATGAGCCCATTATAGTTTTCAAGTATATACGGTTTGAACCCTGCCTCCTAAATAATACTCTGATTGCTTTAATCCTCAATGTTCCCTAACTGCAATTGATCAAAGATAAACATATTGCCCTTTGTAATCTGACTATCAAAATCATATCTAAAGTTATGACCACCAGCATTAACCCATATTTAGGTTAGTTGATGAGTTCCTTTACCAAAGCAACTTCATTCTTAGATTGACAACATGATAATCACTCGAGAAATTATTCACTTTTTGAGCAAGAAGAAAGGAAGAAAGGATTTTATGATTTAAAAAAGGGGTTTATGTATTAACTGAGTTATGTGTTAAATTCTCTATAAATTTTCTGTATAGTGTTGAGACTCGAGGTTAATTTTGATAAATCAAATTTCTAGATTTCACCAAATATTGTGAGGCAAACCAAAATCTTGTTAAGCTCCAAGCTAGGTATTAAACCTACTGAAGACCTTGATCGATAGGTTAGGGTACCACTACCATATACCAGAGCTACTAAACTTTTCTCTAAGAAGCCTGTTCAGGCTAGAGAGCAAAGAACATGTCCATTGCTGAGAAAAAATCTCATTAAGTCAACCCTGTCATCCACCCTGTATATACTATGCAGAGTATCAAACTGGTAAAATGAATCGCTTTCTATGGGGAAGTAGTAATGCAAATATGAAACTACACCTCGTCACTTGGCAGACATTATGCAAATCTAATAGCAAAGGTGGGTTAGGACTCAAGAATACAACAAATACAAACCAAACATTTATTATGAAGTTATACACAAATCAAACCAAAGTCACACATTGATTTGGTCCAATTTGAATTTTATATAATTTTTATGTTAATAAGTTGATTAGTAACCGTTTTTAGCAAGACAACGTAACTTTGTATACTTGGAGGCATTTTAATTATATTTTAAATATTTAATTAGTATAATTTTGATTAGCATTAAAAATTAGATAAAATATTTTAGATTGAACTAAGACATTTTTATCATTTTCATACGTCCACCTATATCAACGAGAAGCAAATTAGGAACCCCGCCAAAGACCAAAGAAAAGAACAGGCAAGACCAGAGACAATAGAAGGCAAATTCTCCGACGAGAAGTTGGGTCTGATGCTTACCGATGTAAGGTGGAGATGTCGGGGGAGTTTTGGAGAATAGATCACCTGTCGAAGACTACTCTGGCTTATTCTGTCTAAGAAGGAAACGGCGCCGTTTTCATCACAAAAATTGCAAAGCTGTCTTAAATGCACAGACGCCTGTGGGACTCGCCCACAGGCGTCGTTTGCAAAGCCAAATTCAAAGCCAGCTTTGCAATTTGCGTCGGCTTTGAATTTTACGACAGATGAAGCTTTCCTTCTTACAAATTGTTCTACTGTCCTTGGAAATCTGAGTTTTTCCAATTTCTTATTTAATCTGAGTTTTTGCTATTTCTTAAAATAAGCAGGATAAATATTATACCACTATAATTATTATTAGTATTAATATTATTTCTATTGTTATTCTTAAATCTGATTTTTTGCTTATTCTTAAAATAATAAGGATAAATATTATACCACTATAATTATTATTAGTATTATTATTATTTCTATTCTTATTCTTATTCTTATTCTTAAA
>JAOSBK010000206.1:46241273-46263231 GCA_027568895.1 Erythroxylum shatona
CAAATTGTTGGTTGAATTGTTAAGAAGTGATTTTGCACTAGAAGAGGTGAATTTGGGAAGATTATGAGTGAAAGTAATGTTAGAATGGATGTAGGAAGCATTAGAGAGGCTTTGGAGGGGCTTGGGTAACCCCTATGTCTATTAGACAGACTTTAGTTCTATTAAACTGACCTTATTAGGTCTATAAGGACTCCCAACATCGCCCATATCCATTTAATGGACCTTCTCGGGTTTAAAATGGCCCCCAACCATGTGTATGTCCGTTTAACAGACACACACTATACACTTACGGAGATTTGTGTTTTTAACCCTCTAAAAGGAAAATTCTTGCTTGTGTCTTATGAAAGTTGTAGAACTAGAAGTCCTCTTCAAATCGTCCAATAATGACCTCAATCAGAGATTTTTGGAGAAAGTTATGCTAATTATCCCAAGATAGGTACAATATGATTGAAGATATAAAGATGTTTAATTCTTTTGGTTATAACTTCATCATCTGACCTCTAAATGAAGTGATTCTTGAAGCAATATATTCTTAACACATTTTTCTATCCCTCCATAAAATTGATATCTTTTGGATTTGATCTGAAAAAGATTGATAGAAAGATAGTGAGGGGTCGGTTGAGAGTGCATAACTGAGGTATGAACATACTTTGGTTTCTTAAGCATAACTTCATCTATAGAGCTCCGATTGAGATGGTTCTTGCTTCAAATTAAAGTAGAGACTTAGAGCTACAATTGTTTTGAAGATGTAAAAGTGTGATTTTTGGGGATTGACTGGTGTGGGCACACCACTCTTGTGGGATGATGGCTAATGAGGGTTCTTCGAAATAACCTTACAGGAAAATATGCACGCTCATGTCTTATGATATTCTGAAATGTTGAGCTCCAAACATGGGGACCAACATCTTGGTTGCCAAGGAACTTATACAACATGTTGTAGGAATCAAGAAGACTAATAATAAGATCATGTCCTTAAAGATTGTGGTAAAGGGAGCTATTATAAATATGGTGTGAGCATATGCACCTCAGGTAGGGTTGGATGAACAAATTATGCATCATTTTTGGGAAGAGCTAAATGAAATGATTCAATAAATACCCTCCAACAAGGGAGTTATTCTCGGATGAGACTTTAACGGTTATGTAAGATTAACCTTGCATGGTCACTCAAGAGCATATAAAGGCTTAGGGTATGGTGAAAGGAATGATAGCGGGACAACTTTATTGGATTTCACAATAGCATTCCAGTTGGTGATAACCAATTCTTTTTTCAAGAAAAATGAGGAGCATCTGGTGACTTATAGTAATATAACCATAAGGACTCAGATTGACTATTTGTAAGGATTGTAAAATGTACTTAATGCTTGCATGTCAACTCAACATAGATTGTTGGTTTTGGATCTTTTTATTAAGGATTGAATGAAGACGAGAAATCCTAAGAGGTGCATTAGAATCAAATGGTGGAATCTGAAAGGGGATATGGTGAAACAATTTAAAGATAGTGTCATTTATGAAGAAGATTGGAGTTTAGTCAAAGATGTTAACTAGATGCAGGAGAGGGTTGCAACTCTTTTAAGGAACATATTTGTAGAGACCTTAGGTACTTATAAAGGGTCGAGGAGTGGTAAAAGGGACTCGTGGTGGTGGAATAAGGATGTTCAAGAAAAATTTAAGGTCAAGAAGATGACCCATCAAGCTATATAGGATAGCCCCATAGAGGTGGAGAGAGATAGAAATAGAGAAAATGAGCACTTGTAGCTGAAAATGACATCTAGAGTAGATGGCATAGGTATTTTTATAGTCTTTGTAATTAATGAATAGAGGATAACATCTATTTAGGTGACCTTAGTTCATTTGAGAGATTTTGTAACTTTACTTGCTGCCAACAGATTATAAGGGATGAAATTAAGAATATGTTAAGGGTGATGAAGGGTGGTATGGAAGAGCCTAGGTGAAGAGGGTATTACTTGGCTAGCCAAGCTTTTTAATGTGAACCTTAAGTCTGCCGGAACATGAGACAAGTGGAGATATAGTATGATAATTCCTTTATTCAAGAACAAAGGGGATATCCAAAGCTGTAACAACTACAAAGGCATTAAAATACTTGGTCACATTATGGAGTTATGGGAGAAAGTAATAGAGAAGAGAGTAAGAAAGGAAGCTCATATATTGGAAAACTGATTTGGCTTCATGCAAGGAAGGTTTACGACAAAAACTTTACACCTCTTTAGAAGGTTAATGAAATACTATAGAGAAAGAAATCGTAACCTTCATATGGTTTTTATTGATTTAGAGAAGGTATATGATAGGGTTCCAAGGTAAATCATAAGGAAGTGTTTAGAAGTCAAGGTCGTTCTGATGAATTACATACAGATTATTAGAGATATGTACGATAGTGTAAAAACTAAAGTAAAGACGATAAGAGGAGATACTGAGCCTTTTTCTATAGATATTAGGCTATACCATGGTTCTGCTTTAAGTCCTTTTCTATTTACAGTAATAATTGATGAGCTCACCAAGAACATCCAAGGGGATGTACCTTGGTTTATGTTATTTGCTAATGACATTGTTTTAGTGGATTAAACAAAAGAGAGGGTCAATGACAAGCTCGAACTATGGAGGGATATGTTAAAATCAAAGGGTTTTAAATTGAGTACAACTATGATTGAGTATGTGAAGTGTAACTTTTTGGAATATAGGGTGGCTACAAATGTGGTGGTAAAGATTGGTTCAGAAGCTATATTGCAAAAAGAGTGGTAAAGATTGGTAAATATTTAGGATATATCATCCAAAACAATGAAGAAATTAATGAGGACATAGTTCACCAGATCAGATCACGGTGGCTAAAATGGAGAGGTGCTTTAGGAGTTTTGTATGATAAGAAGATATTACTCAAGCTTAAAGGTAAATTCTATCATTTAGTGATTAGGCCAACCATGCTCTATGGGATAGAGTGTTGGCCCATTAAACATGTTCATAGTTATAAGCTAATGGAAACGGAGATGAGGATGTTCCGTTTGATGTGCAACCTTACTAAAAGGGATAAGGTAAGGAATGTAATAGTAAGGGAAAAATTAAAGATAGCAAATATTATGGACAAATTAAAAGAGACAAGGCTTAAGTGGTTTGGATATGTTAAGAGGAGACACTTGGATACTCTAGTGAGAAAATGCAAGACGATCGTACTTAGAAATAGTAAGAGAAATGTAGGGAGGCCTAAGAAGAATTAGGAGGAGGTGATCAAAAAGGATATGACAATGTTAAAACTTACGAGGACATGACCCACAATAGAAAACTTTACCCTGTTAGGATTCAAGTTAAGGATCCCTGGTAAAGAGATCCTCGTAGTTCTCCTATATCTTTTAACTTTTGCCTATTGTAGTTAGCCTATGTGGTAAGTACTTATTATTATTATTATTACTACTACTATTACTACTATTATTACTCCTCCTCCTCCTCCTCCTCCTCCTCCTCCTACTATTAGTACTACTAGTAATGTTATTATAATTATTATCACTAGGATCTTTAGTATTGTCATTAATATTATTATAATTATTTTCTTTATGATTATTAATGCTAGTATGATTCTTCTTATTTTTATTTTTATTTTTATTAGTAATTTTGATTTTTACTATTATTTGCATCTATCATTTTTTGCATAGTAGTAATATTATTTTATTTATTTTTATATATTTTATTTTATTTTAATTTGAAATTTTTTATTTTTTAATTTATCTTTTTCATTTTTGTTTCTTCTGCTTCATTCATGTGAGTTATTTGAAAACAACCTCTTTAATAGTTAGAGGTAAGACTACATACTACTGGATCTCCTTAAAGCTCGCATCTTAGCGGATTGTTTACTGAGTGTTATTGTTGTTGTTGTTTAATAAAGACGAACTCTTATTTATATACAAGAATCTATATTCAAATGAAGAAATAAAATCATGAAAGACATTACTATGAGCAATTTACGTAGCCATATGCTTATCACAATAGAAGATATTGATGAGTGTATAGTGATCATATTTTGAAGTAACCAATGTAATCAAATAAGTTTAGAGGTAAATCGTCGCTAATATTCATTCACGACAATTTATAATTGTATTCAAAATCATAGAAAAATTCCTATTAAAAAAAACTATACGCGATGTTTTCACCAAATTGTCGCTAATATGTGTTTGATATGAATAGCTTTCATAGTGAAAAGGTAAAAATGACGTTTTTACAAATTGTCACCAATAAGTTCTGGCTATGGTTCCTTTTCGTTGCTAAAAATTATTAGCTATATTTTTAAAATTGTAGCTAATATCTTTTAGCTATGAAAAGGAAGCGTAGCGAAAACTTATTAGCAACGTTTTAAAAAATGTAGCCAAATATTTTTAGTGATGTTTTGAAATTTTAAATATATAGTATAACTAAATGTTATATCATGTAGATTATAATTATTGGTGAGATTTTTAATTGATATTATTGTATGTAATATTTAGAATTTGTTGTTGTTTGATTTATTATGCAAAAAATAATATAAATATATGAAAATTAGAAGCATTGTATATAGAAATTAAAATATCATTAAATATGATCATGTACAAGATGTTGATTACAATTTCAAAAATGCTTAGATACAAAATAAAAAATACAAATATTAGTTTAATGACTAAGGATTGTTTTCATGTTCAATACTTAAATAATTCAGGCCGAAGTAAATTTTTGACCAACTTTTCAAGCTTGATCAACTTTTTTTCACTACATTCTAATTTAACATGAAGCGATTGGTTGTCCTCTTTAAGACATTGAACATATTGTGGTCTTGATAAGGATGAAGCAATTGGCTTTGGCCCAAACCTAAGATCTTTGATGTAGTCGGATCATATTCCAAACACCTTGTTGCAAATATCATCCACATTTGACTCATTTTTGTTGGATATTGATGTTTGCAACAACTCCTACTTTTTATTCTAAAATTTAAAAAATAAAATAAATATTCAATTCAAATATTATTAGTTAGTACTAGATAAATAAATAAACTAAAAATTAAAAAACTTATACTTACATAATTATTATGCACTTCTTCAGACATCCAGCCTTCACCTTCATTATAATGTGTTAGATTGTAGAGTGCGATCCTATCACATTATTCTCCATGTAGTTTCTTTTGACTCTATTTTATGAAGAATACCAATCATAATAAATAATATTATATTTACTGATGTAATTATAACTTATAAACAAAGAACTTACATATTCATTTTGCAAGACACAAATGATTTAGAGCCTTGGTTGTATGGAGTTTTCATTTTTCCTCTATTATCCTTGACTTTCCCACACTTTTCCTAAATAAAGAAAAGAAATAGTCAATAAATTGTGCAACAAGAATAATGGAAACAAACGTGATGAGAAAGAAAACAAACCTTAACATTGGCCGAGGCTCAATAGTCATATATATTGCTCCAATTTTTTGGAGACATATGTTCATGAACATGTTTACTTGCCTCCTCATCCAAAGGAAAAGATTTGTAATATTGATATAGTCGATAATGATAATCCCTAGTCCTTGGTTTCAATAGTAAAGTCACATAATTAGAAACATTAGGGTCGTCGATATCGACAATATTGTGCTTCATCTATGAACAGATAAAAGTGAAATTAATCATTAAATAAGTAAAACAATATTGCATATAATTAAACAAATTGAAATTTTACTGAAACTTTATCCAAAGCATTCTAGAGCAAGTTGTCTTCCTTCAACTACTTTGTATGCTTAAGGCAAGATAATTCAGTTCTGGCAATTACCCCTAACTCATTTGACAATTTAGCTGATTGAATCCTGTCTACATGACATCCTTGCAAGAAATCAATATTTATAGATAACTTACCGTCTATTGCAACATTCATTCGTTGTAACTCACAATCTTTAATTATACCTCTACCTCTTTTTCTGACATTGATATTGGAACCTAACAACAAATAAATAATGATAAGAAAATACACATTAAACATGTAAATATATATTTAAGCATAAGTCTTTATATGTGTTAAAGATTAACAAACCTACAGATCCCTTGTACTATTTGAGACAGACGGAGATTGTTGCTGACAATGTTCATTGGTGGATGAAGTCGATTGTTGTTGTTGGCTAATATTTGTTTGATCTAGTTGTTGTGCAGGAGGAACAACCTCGATACTTTCCACCTTCTTCCCTTTGTTTCTACTTGAAGCCATTATATTAGATATCTATAACTCAAATATCAACAATCTGTAATAACATAACGCAAACATAAATAATCTGCATTAACATAAGGAAAACATCAACAAATGCATAAACATAAGTCAAACATCATAGATGACGCATAAACATAAATCAAACATCAACAATCCACATAAATATAATTTAAACATCAACAATAGCAATAATATAACTTAAACATAAAAAATTCACATAAACATAACTCAAACATCAACAATACACATAATCATAACTTAAACATCAACAATACATTTCAAACAATATAAACAACATTTTTATTACCTTCAATTACAATGATTAAGATCTTGAAAATTATCATCATTAATTATATTATGATTAGACTCTTCATCACTATTATATTTGGCCCATGTATCATCATTGTCATATAGTTCATCCTCAATATAGTCTTCATCTATTTCTACAATAATATTCACTTGTACTTCATCCACTTATACTATATTGGGATCAACATCTCTTATATGGAATGATGATATATTTGCATCTTCTATTTGTATGGCTCCATTATTCAGCTCTCAATTGAATCCCTTGATATACTTCATCACCATCTTCACTCATTTGATCATTTTCCCTCTCATAAAAATCGAAGAGATTTTGCTGTTGAAACTTTTGAACAACCTTCCAATTGTTGTCCATTACGGTGTCGTTGAGATAAAAAACTTTCTTTACTTGACTTGCAAGGACAAAAAGGTCACTATCATACTATGTCTTACTAACATTGATGCTAGTAGTATTTCCGTTCACTTTTATGTCACCAAGATTAAACCATTTGCACTTAAATAGAATAACCTTTTTATCCTTGATGTAATGTAATTTTATTATTTCTTAGATGACATCGTATTCAATAAAATCATCATCATGACATCCCTCAACAACGACCCCACAACTTTGGCTTCTAAGTCGACTGTCTCGATCTTGTTTGTGAAATCTAACTCCATTAACAATGCAACTTGTACATTTTTTTGCCACATATATGAGGCTCACATGCCAAAGAATATAATGCTATTATTACCTCTTGCATGTTACAGTTATGTAACTGTATCATCTTTAAAACAAAATATATTAGAAATTAATCTAACATAAAAATGGCCATAAGTTCATAATATTCCATCAATAACTTACTTGAGTCCTAAACTATGATGGGAAGTCTTATGTCTTTCTTCAATATTTACAATCTCTTTGCTTCGAATGGAATCTTTGTGCTCTCTATTTAAAAAAGTAAATAGAGATAAGGAAAAAAATAAATAGAGATAAGGAAATATAGAATAAACCATAAAATTTAAATATGAAAATGTGAATCAAAAGTGTTCAAAGTATACCAATGCCTAATTTCAAGTTCATCTTTAGTTAACTCCATATATTTTCCAATATTAAATGACCTTCCTTTTTAGGAGAAAATTGACAACACACCATCTTGATCAAAATCAAAGTTACACTTTTGTCTATTAAATCTTGTCTCCACATCATAAGTGCATCGAGCAAAATGTCAAGCATTCATTCGCTATGTAAGCCTCTACAATAGACCTCTCAAGTTGAAATCTATTATGTACATAACGCTTAAGAGAGCATAAAAACCTAAAAAAATAAAACTTAATAATTGTTACTAATAATAACTTTAGAAAAAAAGTATAAGTTAATATAAATTACCTTTCAATGGGAAACATCCATCAAAATTGAACCAATCCATAAAGTTTTGCCTCGTATGATTAGTGAATTATTAAATGCACCATAACATAAAAAGAGATGGGAAAAAACGAGTTCAAACTCACATAGAATCAAGGCTATGTCTTTTTTTGTTTTTCCAAGCTCTTTTACTTTTAGTGTCTTACAACCTACTTGCTTAAAAAATCACCCTGTTGCCCCAAAGTTATGGACACATCCTTCGACAAATATCCACGTACTCTAACAAGAAGTAATTGTTGTAGAAGTACATAACAATCATGACTTTTCAATCCCAACATGTTTCCCTCTTTAACATTGACACAATGGTTTATATTAGATGCACACCCATTAGGAAATTTGATTGATTTAAGAACTTGACAAAAAGTTTGCTTCTCTTTTTTCGACATGTTGTAAGAAGCAAATGGAATGATGTATTACCCATCATCTCTTCTTTTCAAATGCAAAGCTTTTCCTATATTCATGTCTTCCAATTTTAATCTAGCCTTAATTGTGCCTTTTATTTTTCCATCAATTCCTATCAAAGTTCCTAAAATATTATCACAAATATTTTTTCAATATGCTTCAAATCAAGATTATGACTCAATAGCAATTCCTTCTAATAACAATTTGAAAATTGTATTTTTTTTATTTCAATTAAGCTCAATAATACTTTTCTTTTTCTTTCTATTACTTGGGTGTTTGCCAAGTGTAATGTCACCCAAAAGTGGTAGTTGGTAAACCACATCACCACCAAACAAGTGCAAAGGAGATTCACCCAGTTCTACTTTGTCATTAAATAATTTGCTTGTTCGCCATCTATGTCCATGTGCAAAGTAGCGATAATGTCCCGTATAACATATTTTACTTCGTAACCTCATTAAATGAGATTGATGGTTACACATAAGACAGGGCATATACCCTTTAGTACTCCATCCAGACAAATTCTCATAAGTTGGAAAATCATTTATAGTCTAGAAAATAGCCTCATGCATTATAAATGTGTCACCTTCAACAACATCATAAGTTTCTAATCTAAGGTCCTAGAGATGGTTTAAGTCATCAATTAGTGGTTGCATGTATACATCGATATCTTTACCAAGAGTAGTAGGTCCTGGAATAAGTAAAGACAATAACATAAAAGGCTCCTTCATACACTTTCATGAAGGAAAATTGTATATATGACATTAAAATTACCAACCACATGTTGTAAGAAGTACTCATATTACCGAATGGATTAAATCCATCTAAGGCTAATCCAAGTTGAACATTACAACAATCCTTTGCAAACTATGGAAACTTTCCATGAAATTATTTCCATGCCATTAAGTCCGTTGGATGATGCATAATGTTATCATCAATGTGTGTCTCTTTACACCACCTCATATCTATGATTGTTTTTGTTGACATAAAAAGCCTTTGTAGTTGTAGTTTAATAGGGAAGTATCTTAATATTTTATGTGGTATCTTTTTCCCTTTCCCATCATCCACTCAGCACCTTCATATACCATAAATGGTACACTCTTTAAGATCTTTATTGTCCTTCCAAAAGATATTTTGTGTGTGTGTGTGTGTGTGTGTGTGTATACACTAACCCAAGGTCCTTTAATTATATATATATATATCCTAATCTAAGGTCCTTTAATAATTTCTTTGCTTCATAGTAAGATATGATAAATTTGTGCCCAACAAGTAATGCATCATTGAGCAAGTCAATTAACATGTCAAATACTTATTACTTTATTTATTATAGATGTTCAAATGCAACAACTCGACGACAAAAGATAGTTGTGAGAATTTGGGACACCCTGGATATAATTCTTCTTGAGCAACTGTTAATAACTTCCCAAAATTATCTTCAGTTATATTACCAATTATGTTAGGCAAGCTAGTTTTATTCATAGTCTTCATATAATTTTTGTAATCCTCTAACATCTCGTCAATCCCATCATCACCATTGTCAATAATATCACAATCTTTTACATCATTATCATTACTATCATCAACACTTGTATCAACACTTCTACTATAACTTGCTTCTAAACGTTCACCGTGATAAAGCCATGAGGTATAAAACTTATATATGCCTCAGATTAGCAAGTGATTATATACCACATCTTGACTATGAATGTTGACATTTAAGCAATCTATGCATAGACAATGAATACGACATTCAACACCTATTTGATCATTTACAAATTGCATAAAACTCTTAAGTCCTTCTAAGTATTCAATGGACCATTTCCGATGAGACATCTAACTTTTGTTCATCTAGCTATTCAATTGAAAGAAAATAACTAAATAACTAAATACAGTCAGTACAAGTTTATAAACTAAGTTTGAAATTAAAAAAAATACTATGATACATGGCATTGTTACACCATATGAATCAAGAAAGGGTCTTTTGTTATGATTCCTAAGTTTGTGGAATATTTTGCTAATAACCCTCATGGGAGCCGCATCACAAGTTTCTAGCCTATATACCATCCTAGGGGTTTATTATGCCTCATATCATCCATAATTATACATGAATTTTTAATGTTAATACTTCTCAATTAATCACTATAAGTTTATAAACTAATTTTGAGTTCAAACAAACACTATGATACGTGGCATTATTACACCACATGAATCAAAAAAAGGTCTTCTCGTTGTGATTCCTAGGCTTATGGAATATTTCACCGATAAGCCTCACGAGAGTTGCATCATGGGTTTTCAACCTATATACCATCCTAGGGGTTTGTTATGCCTCAGATCATCTATACATATTCATGAATTTTATGTTAATAATTCTCAATTAATCACTACAAATTCATATACAAAACCCATGCTCTCCTTCCATTCACACAAATTCTTCTTTATTCAAGCAAAATATGAAAATTAAAAAAAACATTGACAATTTACCTGGACATATTGACAGTCGGAGACGACGGACAATGAATACTGAAAGTTAGTGAATATATTGTGAAATTTTCCCTGGTTCTAATCAATTAACCCATTAGCAGAAATGAAGAACCTTAAACCAAAAGGCATATCACACAAATTAAATTTAAATGTTTATCTAGGTTGATCATATAATTAGCAATGCTTGAATGAGACTTGGTATGTATAGAATTGAAATAAGAAAATTATTCTTTTAGGACAACATATGGAGTATGTAATAATTTAATTTGCACAATTTAACTCATCCTTGTTGAATCTTGTTTAAATTTTTTTATTACATAAAAGTTTAAGTAATGCTCCAACTCTCTCTATATTGAAAATCCTTTTGTGAAATGAGTTACTTAACTGGGGACTTGATGAATAAGAATACAAATAGTAAATAAAAGAAACAAAACTTAAAGTTGAAGCTAAGACACCTCACCTACTAATATTGCAAATTTTAAGAACACATTTCAAAACAACAATTCCCTTAATTTCAAAATTATGGGATTTAGTACTAACTAACCAAATAATTTATTAAAAAGTTCTTTAAAAAACCAAATAATTCAAAATTCAAATAATAATTAACCAAGACTCACTAATAGAACCACTTATATGATTATAAATCTTTGGTAGTTGATCATTTGATTTTTACAATCCCATCATTTACAACTAATACAGTTTGTATCAAAGCATACAAGAAAAAGTAAGACATTGATATGAAGAGATATTCACTTATGTTACTTGCTTGGAAAAAATTTGTTTATTAATATATCTTGATGCCCAAAATCATTGGAGGATTATTAGATGTCAAGTTTGCTTTTTCTTAACAGCTATTTATAAGAAGAAGTATGCATTGAGAAATCAATGAGAAATGTGGTTCAAGGTCAAGAAGATAAATTGTTAAAGTAAAAGAAGGTATTATATAAACTTAAACAAGTGACAAGAGCTTGGAATAACTTAATCAAGTATTACTTTTAAAAGAATAGGTTTATTATATGCTTTCACAAATATACTCTTTATATTAAAAAGGGTAAAGATGACTTATTATTATTTATTTATATGGATGATCTTATCTTCACAAAAAAATAATTCAAAGGCACTTGAAGACTTTAGAGATTCCATGAACCTAAAGTTTGGGATGAATGGCATGGAATTGATGTCTATCAACTTAGGAATCCAACTAAAGCAAATGGTAAGTGGAATTTTCATAAATCAAGAAGGACATGGAAATCAGGTTCTTAATAACTTCAATATTTTAAATAATATGTTGATTAACACTCCTATCCAATATGGAATAAAGTCAGCCAATTTTGTTGGGCATGAGAGAGTAGATCCAACATTATGTAAAAGTTTTTTAGAAAGTTAAAGGTACTTGACATATATAGGACTAGATATCTTATTGATAGTTGGACTTGTTTGTTTTATAGAGATGAATTTTGAAGTTCACTTAAGTATAACTAAGACAATTCTTTGATTATATAAAACGTACTAATATGATGTGTTATCAAAGATCTTGATGATACTACTGGTTTATTTTCTTTTTAAGAAATAATGTAAATTCTTGGTGTTTAAAAAACAACATACAATGATATTCTTTATATGTAAATTGGATTATGTTGTAGCTATTTTTTGTAATTTTCATGTTATTTGGTTAAAAAGTTAGGGATAAACATATTGAAACAAAAAATGAACCAACCATAGTGGAAAAAAACTCAGAATACTCAAACCACTTCAACAAAATATCCCTAAGAGACATTTCATCAAACACTAACCTCAACAAACGACTAACCAGACATGATTGACGGTGCAAGAATTGTTGATTAAGGAAGAGAAGACCTCGATTTGGGAAGACGGCAAAGGGAAGATGAATGAGGGGCTTCAGTTAGAACCTTTAAGCTCTAGAAAACAAATGACATCATTTTGGTGTGTCTTAAATCAATGAAACCGAAGCCCCCCAATGACATTGTTTTTTGTAAGAAGAAACGACGTCGTTTTCTACTAATTTATAAACATTCCAGCCATTTGTGAACAAGGACATGATTTGTTATTCACGATTGGTGACGATTTATGTAATCGTTGCCAATTTTGATGTCCTTTACCGACAACCTAACTTTCTCGTTGCTAAATGGATATTCATCGCCAATTCTTTTCATATTTATGAATTTTTTAATATAGCAAAATTTTTAACATAAATAAAATTATTTTTTACATTTACAATCATTGACCATAATATTAAATTTTATTTTTAAAAAATTAATATGTAATATTCATTTATATTTTTTTACTATATGTAATTTTGTAATTATATTGCAATAAATATAATTATATATAGTAATTAACGTAATGTTATATGAATGTATAGATAATAATTGTTACTAGTATAATGATTTATGAATGCACAGATAATAGATAAATTTTCTTATATCTTACTTATGTCATATGTCAATTTATTTAATCATAATTATGTCATCATCATCATCATCACTCCCAATCTGAAGTCTCGCGGTGAAGCAGGGTCTGGGGAGGTCTGATGGTACGCAATCTTACCCCTACATAGTAGAAAGGCTATTTTTCAGTATACCCACATGCAGATGTTGACAGGAAAATAATGATGTACGTTAACAAAATAAATACCGTAAAAAATCACAAATAATAATAATAATACGGCAAACTTAATACAAATAATAAAGATACAAATACAAAATACTAATAATAACCTAACCTAGGGAGCAAAAACCTAACTTACGAAGCAAAAATTAGAACTTTAATAAAAAGAAAAATTTTCAAGAAGATACAAATGTGAAGAGTTTTTTTTAAATCACCAAATCAACAAACATTCAGCTATATGCATCAATTTATCGTTAAAAAAACTGCAATATTTCATTGTAACAAGTAGAACAAACCAATTGCAATGGAAATAAATAACCATTCATAAGATTGTACCGATCTAAGCCTTACCAAAGCCATGGCGGCATAGCAGACAAATGGGATACGTTGAAGTGAAAGAACAAGAGAAGATCTCCGAAAATGAAACCATATGATCAAGAAGCATAAAAATTCAATGTTGACATAAACACAATAATATCAAATACACAAGAGACCAAAATGAAAGCACTCAACCTTAAATCACACAAAGAAGCTAATATTAAAAAAGAAAAAATGCATAAAGAACAAAAATATCAAAAAACACAAAACTCAGGAAACATCACAGTAAAAGAGACTGCTTAATCAAGAAACATACTCAAAAATATGAGTGAATGTCGTTGTTTATCCCGTGAATCGATGAACACTGGGCATTTGTAAAAACTAACTAACTTAATAAAAAGAGAGATAAGGTAAGGTACATATAGGGACATGAGAGTCTCTGGCGTTTCTCTTAGCGGTAGTAGCAGAGAAACGATGTAGACAACCCCCAAGCAGGCACACTATTTGCCTAGTCATATTTAATAAAATATTGGTATAGTTCTCTTATCCAACTTTGCTTTGAAACCAAAAAGAGCTGGGAGCTCTACTTTAGACACTCAAAACAGAATCAAGGATTAGCGAAAGACCATCTGGATCAGAAACAACTTTGTACCAGAACATATCTTTGTCGCCTTCTAAGCGACAACTTGAAAAGGCTATTCTCTTCTTGAATAAAAAGAAATATCAGTACTCTAGATACCAGACCAAATCTGGCTAAAGAAATACTAGTTATTGTGAATATCAAATGAAGAAAACCGGTAAACAACAAATAACAAAACACTAAAGAAATCAACTTTATCACCAAAAAACACATCTTATGCATAGATCTACACAAATAACAACCAGATCTACCAAAAATGATCAAAATCACATCTTTATCACAAAAACAACAGGGAAAATACTTTCTTTCTCTCTTTTTCTCGAGAGCCAAACAGAAAAGCAAGATATACACTTTGTCTTGTTTGTTTTATGCAAGAGTGAGAGCCAAACATAAATTTGGTATTGTTATTAAAAATTTATATATTATATGCAATTTTGTCATCAAAGGTCAAGTCAAATGGTAATGGGCCACCATTAGGCGATGATTATCTAAACCATCACCTAATGGTATATTTATTTCAAATTAATAAAAAATGATGTCATTTTACTTAACAACAAACAACGTCATTTCACTTAACAACAAACAACCTCATTTTGCTTACAATAAACGACGTTGTTTTCTACTAGGTTATTAACACAAAAATGAAGTTCTCTTCATTTTTATGTTATCCATCGTGTTTTTACAGAAGCATTGTCTCCTCTATGGTCTTTTTCTCCTCTATTATGGTCGTCACCATCAAACGAGTGTCATGTCCTGTGATGGTGCTATTCTTCTTTTATATTTTTATGAACCCTCCTTCTATTTTGCTCTATTTTTCTGCTACATTTTGGATTTTATGTAGGTTTTGTGTTCTTCTTATGTTGTATGAGTTTTTGTTTATGTTTGTGCTTGGAAGATGGTGAATTGTGTTTTTGTGTTGGTTTAATGTTTTTTTCCTATCTTCAACACTTCTTTAAGGAAAGCCTATAAATTGTTTGATGAAAGATCTGTGAGAGTATTTAACTTATGGAAGGGATGTTTATGTACTTCGTTCTGTTTTCAACATTTAACTAGTTCTCTTCTCTTATCATCCTCCTCTTTCTTTCTCCCTCTCTCTCTCTCTCTCTCTTTCTCTCTCAACTTTCTCCAAGTTTGCTTCTTCTTCTCTTATCTTTTTTACAAGTTTGTTATTATGTATATAACTTAAGCTCATGTATTACATGTTCAATATACAAAAGTTTTTTCTAAGTATTCATCGCTCAGATTAAGTGTATCTTCAACAAGAGAATTGGTTTAAATCTAACATTGGACTTAAGCTATGTTGCTTTTTATCGTAATAAATAGCAAGTTATTGGGTAGAAGGTTTTTTTAGCGTTGATAAAAAGGAATAACCTTTTCTTTTTATTGTTAGGATTTGTATGATAAACTTCCATTCAATTTTGGATTAGTTGATTCCACTATTGAGAATTTATGGGATTTGATTACCAAAAGAATTTAATTAAACATAATGAATTTTATGCTAAGTTGACTTTTCAGAATAAAACTTTTAACATTAATTCATCGCAGAATGTTGGCGTGGGGACTAGTTTCTAATGGCAGAAATGAGCTACGCTAGTAGGAATGTGGCAAAATTCTCCCTTATGAAGAACAAATTGATGAATAACTAATCTCCTAATCAAAGTGTAATTACTGCTTGCATTCAATGGCCGATCTTCTTTTTTATAGTTTTTATTATCACCTAAATTACCTCTCTTCCTTAATTATCTATATCTCATTTTCTATTAGGAAGCTATCAGACCAACATTTAATTGTATATACTATGTGTTGTGTAAAGCTTCCTTAAATCTTTAAAAGAACATAAGTGAAACTGGAGGTGGTGGCAATGTCATGATAGTTGGTACAAGATCAGGGAATCGATTGTTTTGGAACAATATCATCGATTCAAATAACTATGTATGTTCAATTAGGTATGTAAGTGTTCGAATTTGGTTTCATTATACTGTTTGACTTTATTAACTATTTAACTTCTATACTAATTGTTTCTTAAGTGAAACGCATCGTACAGGTAGTTTATCTAATTCAGTGATCCATATTGCATCTGATGATTTGTTCACTATAGTTTAGTTAAAGCCAATAAGTTATTAGAAGAGGGTGTCAATAACCCAACATGTGAGGGAAGATCTTTGATTGTTTCAATTAATGTCTTCAAACATGCAAGGACCCTTCTTAGGAATCTAAACTTAGGGAACTCCTTTACTTATTTTACTGAATCTCATGTCGCTTAGAATTATAAAAATAATTATTTCTTTTCCTTTTCGATGGAATAAGCATGGAATTTTATTTATTTAACATGTACGTGTAAGAATTGTTAAACTTCTAATCAAAATATTGTAATATTTACCATATATCATTATATTATATTGCTTACCATATTTCAATATTTATATGTATTATTATTTTATTGTTAACAAATATTAATGATTAAGAATAGTAATAAATTTAAATTTATTATATTTTGAACTTATTAATATTAAAATTTTAAGTATGTTTATCTTTTTATATCCAAATAATATGTACTTTTCAAAATTTAAATTACCTACCATATGTTTTTCAATAATATGTTTCAAACTTTGAAAATATTTTGCAATTTTTAGATGCTCCATTTTGTTTTCATGAAATATTTGTATGAACAGAGGTGTAGTATTATGGACAATAGGCATCATTAAAGAATTATTTGTGTATAAATCCATAGATTTAAACAAATCCAAATGGTTTTGAATGCATTAGCTAGTTAAACAAATTTATAAAGAAGGGAAATGAAAAAAATGAAAAATCATATAAATGTCAATTATAATTAACCATAGGATTATTAAGCACACTTAACATTAAAAAATTATGTTTTTAACATTATTATTTTTAAGAATACGATCACACACAAAAATTCATCAAAATTTTCCTTAGAAATACATTAATATCAATTTTTAGCGACGATTTTAAAAATTCATTGCCAAAAGTGGAACTTTTTGTGACGACTATGGGGATCATCGCCAAAGGCTCAACATTTCGCGATGAAATTTCTAAAATGTCACAAAAGGTTGCACAATTGGCGAAGATTCACATAAATCATTGCTAAATACCTGAATTTTATGACAATAATGAAAAACATGGCAAAAACCTTCACTTTTGGCGAAAAATTTTGGAATCGTTGCCAAAAGGCGACTTTTAGAAACTATTTTCAAATCGTTGCCAAAAAAAGTGGCTAAAAGCTAGTTTTGTTATAGTGGCAGGATTACCAACCAATCAGTAATAAAATTAACTTGTAGGATAAGAGATGAATGACAACAAAATTAAAGCCATAAACTAAATTTGCTTTCATAAAACAGATGATGCATGCATGAAGCATATATTAATTGATTAACAATGTAAATTGTATCGACAATATTTTGTTAAGTGACTATGAGATAAATAAGATTGTCAACCAATTATTAATAGAGAGTGCTATCACTAAAAGAGTACCATTACTAGTAGAATTTGGGAATTAGACTTCATAGGAGTGTGTATAGTTTTAAGATATGTGAGGCATTTATGATAAATAAGGTCAGCAACACTCTTGGCTTGAATCAAGTAACATTCAGAATAGTCGAATAAGATTTTAAAGCCAAAAAAGAAATTAAAAAGCTCTTATCCTTCATGTCATATTGCTAATAAGGGAAGGTTTTGAGATAAGTAAAGCTTGGAAATCATTACCAATAGTAATCATGCCAACAATATAAAGAAAAAGTATAGTGTATCACTATGTAGTCTTATGAAGAAATGGTGCATAATCATAAGGACTAGATTTGAAACCAAGTTGAGTGATAGATACTCAAATTGGAAACCTAAGATCATTGTACTTATTTAATGTGATAGAGAACCTTTTGCAATTAATAAACCTTATTAGCTAGGTAAATATAGCTAGGTGACAGTTATATCTACACCTTTTTTTAAGATAAAATCACCATTGAAAAATTCATTGTTAATGTTTATTTAAAATAAGAGATAATATATTTTCCAAACTTGGAATTTTTTTTCATTTCAGTAACAAACATTTTGCATTTTCAATTAAGTGACTAATATTCAAAACTCATACAACTCTATTTAAAGCATCAGTTCTCTATTTTTCCGTGGCTAGCTTTTGGCTTTGAGATATCGATGTATATATAAAAAATCAATGGAAATATAGATATCCAAGAGGAGTAATATATAACCTATGACCCAGAATTTATAACTTATAGCTTATAACCCATAGTCATAACCCACCCACTTTATTTTAAAATAACTCACACATCCCTAACATTTTATCCCCTGTTGTTCAGTTCTAATAACTTAAAGTCAAACATCAAAAGCCAACAATTTGACTTTTCTTCTCCTGATAATTGTTGTTTTTATTTAAGAAAACTAATTGGTTTGGGTTTTCACATTTAATAGGATATTAGATCCAAACATCTTTGTTCTCCCTTTTTTGTTCATTCTCTCAGTTACATTTTTGTTACATAAGTGGTGACATTCCTTATGTGTCATCTTAGCGCTCCTACACGTTTTTAGTGACTCACATAGTCCTATACGGACGTGTGCACCTATACATAGGTGTGTAAGTTGTAATGACTCTATTTCTTACATTCTTTGCCCCATTTTTGCCCTAACTCATTTCATTTTTGATTGCACTAAGACAAATAAGATCAAACATTGATAGAACAACACCAAGGATATATTTTTAGCTCATTTTGGTTCTTGTTCCTCCAACTTGTATTTAAAGCAAAATAGAATCAAAATAAGTATTTTAAGCACATTATAACATTAATCAGTTAGCATTAGGGAGTAAATATATATCCAATCAAGCATTTATCACCTAATGATCCATTAAGACATGTAGATTCAAATCATGTTAAGGTCATTCACAAGGTTGAAAGCAATTGATCTACTTACCAACTATCTCACTTTTGCTAAAATAGGAAATTTAAGATATTTCTTAAATTTTAATGGGAGGTCTTAGGAATTGAAAGATTATCATAATCTCATCTTTGAGATTACTTTAATTTAAGTTATTGGTCACTCTATATAAATCTAAGGATGTGTTCCTTTAAATGCCTTATTTAGTTTTAAAAATCATTCTAAATAATTATATAATATGAACAATCATCTCTACAACTAGTTACTGAGCTAAACAAGTTTATGGAGATCTAAAGTATAGTCTATACTAAAAGGTATGAAGTTTATGTCTTATTTTAGTGATTTTAGTAATTCCATAAGTAGTTTAGGCTCCTTTTCTATAGCCAAATATAGGGAGCAACTAGTAGATATATGCATACTTAAGGGAAAAAGCATGCTTAAAAATGGTCTCTAGTGCTAGAGGTTTTTCCACAAATTATAGATAAGTATAAGGCTAAGAAGTACCCCCAAGTGGTTAAAGTAAACAAATTGTGAATATATGTAGTAAACAAATTGTAAATATATGTTATATAAGTTCAACATTCCTCATTATATTATAGTTAGACTATTATTAAAGTCTACAAGTAAACAAATTGTAAATATATGTTATATAAGTTCAACATTCCTCATTATATTATAGTTAGACTATCATTAGAGTCTACAAGGGCTTACTTCCCTAAGCTTGAGAAAATAAGCACATATTTTAAGAGTTTTTACAACAGGATATGATTGCAATTCTATAATATGGTGTATAACATGATTAAAGGATACATGTATGTACCGAGTCATTTGTACCTTAACTATTAGGGTATTATTATATGTTACATGATTTCATATCACTTATGAGATATGAAGTCATCAAAAATGTTGTTTATATATATATACATCAATTTAGGACTATCAAAAAATGTTATAGACGGTTCAACTTGAACTTAAGGTAGAGATGGGTCGTTCATCATCTTTACCAGGAACAAACAAAGGTAAGAAAATTTTATTTTTAAAGTCTCGAAGATGAGATTTCAAGTTTACATAGGAAAATATCAATCCTTATTTTAAGTAAATGATATGTGACTGATTGCTTCTGGCTAACTTTGGCTAATCACTACCACATAATGTTTGTATGTGACGATAAATATATAAGAGGTGAAAGACATAGACCTCTTGTGTAGTTTAACAAACCTTAGAATAATCTTTTGATCTTTAAAATTCTCCGAAAAATTGTTTTTATCTTTCAATTTTCTAGAAAAACCCATTCTCTTAGATGTCATTTAAAAAATAGAAACATAACATATACAATATGAATAACATATATAAACTAATCAAACATGATTAATATGGTAACCCAATTCTGCTATTAAACTTAAGCGAAACCAAGTAATTCAATTTAAGTTAATAATTTAAAATAATTATAATAGATTATTATTTTGAGTCAAATTTAATAATTTTGGTTTAAGTTTAAGAATTAGAGTGAATCATCATTAAACAACATTTGATTAGTCCACATTTGATTACACTATATACATTGTATCATTATTTTTTAATCAAAATCTAAAAGAAAGGGTTTTCTAGAAAACTAAAAACTAAAAGGGGTTTTTTCAAACATTTTAAAGACTAATGAATTTTTAAAGGTTTCTTAAATTACATAGAAAGTTTATTTCTTTTATCTAACATATAAATCAATATGAAGCAAAGCAAAGGAAGCGGTTGGCTAAAGTTAGCTAAAAGTCGCTAGTTATATACTCGTTTGCTTATTCTAATAGGATTTACAATAACCACATAATATTAGGCAATAACCATAGGCTTTGCTAGACAAATATCTTCCTTTTTCCTTAAGGTTGTCAGGTGATTTTCATTATTTTGTTATTCTCTTCAAGTCTCTAACCATTAAATGTTTTTTTATAGATGTAGATGTGAATATCCTAAAACTCATAAACAAAGTCAACAAGAAGGAGAGTGGTAGTGTTATGTCATTCCCATAAAGAATGTTAAGAACATAGTTGCTTTAGAGTTGTAATTAATACAACATTAATAATTTCTAGACCTATCAAATGTATAAGACAAGCCAATTATTCAAATGTTGAAAAAGAAGTCTTCTTCCCTCAATAGAAATTTAAGGTGATCAATTTCATATTTAGGATGAACAATACTAATCCTCAAGTCTATAAAAGTATGGTCCTCCATGAAAATTACAAGTACCTCAAAAAAATGAGTGGGAGACAATATTCCCACTCTTACACTAGGTATGGTTGCTGTCTCCCGTATATAAAGACGGAACGAAACAAAAATTTAAAGATATAACAAAACAAAAATTGGAGACAGTGAGATATTTGGTTATGATGAACAAAACAGATAAAATTGTCTCCATCTTGAGGATGAAAATGTGTTTGGTTGCAGTTGACAGAATATAAAAAACAGTGTCAATGACTAAATTACCCCTGCAGTATAATATGATTGAAAATCTATAATTTATTGGTTATTTTAAAACAAATGATTTGTATTAGTAAAAAAGTTAAAAAATAAAAATAATAATAATAATAATAATAATATTATTATTATTATTATTATTATTATTATTATTAAGAAATTAATTTTGTATAATA
>JAOSBK010000206.1:46263331-46275211 GCA_027568895.1 Erythroxylum shatona
AGTCATCGTAGCATCTCAGAACAAAAACAACTACAGACCCTTCTAGGCATTGCCTATTTACCCACAACTAAGACTTGACAAGTTAAAACAATTCATTAAAGTATTATAATAACATTTCAAATCACATTATAGAGTAACAAATTCATAACATGCAAACTCATTCCCTTTTTTCTTGCATTATAATTTGAAAACATTTATCATGCCTAATCTTATTTAATATGCTTTATGATCATATTCCTTTTCAGTAATACATAAATGAAATCATTAAGGTATGTACAAAGTACATGCTTGATGAGTTTCATATTACCCTTGTAAATGGGTTTGCTAAGTTTCATTGGCATCCAAAAAGATTTGGATAAAGTTCGGCAGCGTTCGGTTGAGGAAAATTCATGTTGGTTTAAAATGGGTGATGCACGGCTGTGTCGCTTTTATATGTAACCATGCATGGCCAATTTCCAGCTTTTCTTGGAACAAGTTTTTTGGTCCATTTTGTATGGCCATTTTGACCTAGAAACTGGGGTTTTTAGGCCAAATGGTATTTTAAAAAATGTTCCTCTGTGGCAAAATGAAATAAATTTCATATAATTTGGTTAATTATTAATGGATTTATAGGAAAAAACACTATAGGCTATTCCAAAATAGGGACAACAATCAAAACTCAACTTCAAGCCAAAATTCAAAAATCTTAGAGATAAAATCAAATTATGGTTCCTTCATGAAAGTTTTAGACCTATGTCTCTAGTTTAATTTAATTAGAATTATCCTATTTGGAGGTCTAAAGGCCAATATATGGCAAAATTATAGAAGTATGTTCAATAGAACCTATCCATCTAGCAAGGTCCACATCCGAATTCAACTAACTTTGGTTTTATCATAAAAGAGCAACATAAAAATACATCCAATTTAACCAAAAACATCCGATTTGCTTATGAAAAACTTCTTTTACCAATTTCCCTCAAATCATGCTCATAAATCTAGGCAATCTATCCAAAATTCCCATACCTCTTGAAGGAGTGATCAAAACCCTTTCTTCACTCCACTTGCTTCCCTTTGCCTTTGCCTTTGGTCTTCTCCTCCTCTACACATAACACACCCATTCAAAACTCATTTTCAATAATTACTTACATACAACAAAACCCTAGATGAAGAGAAAGCCACTAACTTTTACCTTGATTTCTACCTAAGATTAGTTTGATTCCTTACACGCAAAATGGTGTGATGAAGAAGATGGAATGGAGAGAAAATGAGAAGAAGCAAATCTAGCATTCAAAACCCTAAATGCATGTCCCTCTCTCCTCTCTTACATGCCCATTTCTCGCCACACATGCCTCAATCCTATTGCACACACATGCTTTAATCTTATTGGTTACACATGCTTTAATTCTATAGGTCACACATACTTTAATCCTAGTGGTCACGCATGTTTTAATCCTATTGGACTATGTGTTAACTTTAGGAAAATTGCACATTTTGTCCTTCTTCTTCCTTTAATTCCCAAATTGGCATATAATCTCATCAAATAATTTTATTCTCATCCATATTTCTCATCTAAGTATATATGTCCATGCCGAATGAACAAAATACCCATTTACCCATGTCTTTTACATTAAGTACCATTATGTCTCTTACTATGCTTAGATGCACTTAATTCTTTATGTTCACTATCTAATACACCATATATATATATATATATTGAAGTAAAGAGAAAATTAAAATGTAAAAATTTCAAATCAAACTAAGTTTTGTTATATTCCATCCTTTTTTGAAAATTAAGATATGAATTCATTAAAAAAGAGGAAGAGTACAAAGGAATCAAGTGTTAGAGTATCTTGTTCTTATGAGCAACAGGACAATATATAAGTTCTAACTGTTGAACATCTTCAATCGTTTTACACAACTAGTTATCTCCACCGAACTAGTTTGGAATTGATACAATGAAACTTAGTATTCAAATAGAGACATAATTATATCACCAAAAAAGTTAGTTTGCTCGTCCATTCTTCAAGTCCTAGCAAAAGAAAGGCTGAAACTCATACTAAGAGCATTAATTAAGAATTACTCTCTTATCTATGTAATATATTTAACGATGACTATGTCCCTTATTTTTTCAATACCTTTGAAGTATCTGGAATTCATTTCATTCTAAATTATGTACAATGTGCACGCTAAAGCTATTATAATACAAACTTTGTTCCCCAAATGACTTGAGGGCTTGGAGCTAGCCAGCTTGTCAAAGACTTCTTAGTGACTGAAGCTAAAACCATTCAACAAGCATAAGGAATTGATTGTGTCCATACAATTAAAAAGACCTGATATGAGAAGAATAAATGTATCAGAGATTCAGGGGCATTTTTACATAACCTACGTAAATTTGGGACATTGAGGAAGTTGAGTTTATCCATTATAAGGAGCTTCTATTTAGCTATAAGCTATAGAAAGGAAGAGACATTGGACAACGAATTATTCTCTTAAACAATATCTATCCAAAGTTGTTTATGAATCTATAGCCTAAGTGATTTTGGACTGAAATTCCTAAATGGATGCCACAATAAAATATAAGTATCCTTCAAAGTAGTTAGGTTGATAATCATGAACAATGGTTCCAAAGTGAACAATGAGTGTATTTTGCCACTTATTGTTGTAGATGATCGAGCTGACCTTTAAAGTAGTAGGAAAATGATAAGATAAGGATTGCATCTAGTGTGAATTAAAGGGGGGGACCAAGAGTGCTTTAGTTTTTGAACTACAGGGAAGTAAGTTTCCCATTTCCTACTTTGCATTAGATGCTTGTGAAAAGGAATTCCCTCATTTTTAGCAATTGAGCTATGAATCAGGATGATTTTGTTTTAATCTCAACTTCCCAGAAGCTTTTACCCTTTAATAAGTAGGTGTGAATCCATTTCACCCGTAAGGCTTTTGAATTAGATAGAATCTCTAAACTCTTTTACCCATTAATGCCTTATTGGTAAGTTTCAAAAATTGAATGCCTTGTTCACCAACATGCATAGGTAAGCAAACCTCTTCCTATTCAACCTTGGACATGGTTATTACTTGCTGCCCCCAACCAAAAGGGCCTCTTAAACATTTTTATATCTTTTATCATCCTTTCTAAAAGGAAAATATACAAGGACTAAAATGCATGGAGTGAATTTGGCACAAAGTTAATCAGAAGCAATCATCTAGCAGAGGAGATAATTATATTGTAGTAACTAAAGATTTTCTTCTGGATCCTCTCTAATAAGGGAATACAGTTTAACGAGCAATCTTTTAGTAGAAACAAGCAATCCCAAATAAGTGAAAGAGGGTCCTTACGTTGTAAACTAGAAATGGTGGAGGGCTAGCTTGAGAGATGTTTGTCACCTACTGAAATGATTAGATGACTTTTGTCTTTGTTAAGAGAAAGCCCTAAAAGATCTTAAGAGATGACATTAATAAGTTTTTTCATTAGTTATATAAAAGAGTAAGATATCATCAATAAAATAAAGGTTAAAAGGTTCCAGATTTCTGCATCTGTTGTGAAAATGGAACCTTGGGTCATTATTTATATTGCAAGCAACCAGTCTTGAAAGGGACTTCATAGTCCATACACAAAATGAATAAATAAGGAGACAAAAGGTCCCTTTGCCCTAACTCCTTTCCTCTAGAGAAGAGCCTAATAGGTACTATATTAATAAGGACACTAAATAAAGTGATAGAGATGCATTGGTGACTCTTTTCGTTGAAAATTTTGGGAAACCAAAAAGTTTATGGTACATTTATAATAAGATCTAGTTAATATAATCAAACGTTTTATGAAAATATACTTTAATAGCATAAATTTTAAGGGAATTTCTCTTGTTATATCCTAGTTCCTTATACAAAAGTACCTTATGATCCATTAATAAGGACACCAATAATTTACTTCAATCTGGAAGCTATCATTTTAGCAATGACCTTATAAAGTGTATTATAGCATGAAATTGGTCTATAATTCAAGATTGATACAGGGTTAAGTGATTCCTTGAACTGTAAGGACCTTATAAAGTGTATTATAGCGTTATTAAATCCAAATTTAAAATAATAGATTAAAAATTAAATAGAATTGTAATTTCTCTTTCCAAACTTATTTAGATTTGAATTTATAAAGTTAAAATAAAAATTAATTTAATCATAAATTTTATGGTAATATGTATTAAATTATACTATGATTTAATACATATTACCATAAATTTTTATCTGATTAAAAAATTTAAATTTAAAATTTAAAATAAAATATGTACAGAAAAATTGTCACTTTTTACACTTCACATGATTGAAGTTTTACTAGAGCCCCTTATCAATATGAAAATTATATAGAGGAAAAAAGTGGAAAATCAAAAGGCTGAATTTTTTTTACAAAGAATTCTACAATTCTTTTTAAAATAAAAGATATAGAACTCTCTTTGGTTTTGAAAATTTTAAATAAAACTCTTAATTTTTAAAATCTTTGAAATTTTTAATATTTTAAAAAATCTATTATCTTAAACTTTAGTTAAAAAACTATTTTATTACTGAGGTATTTATAATGAATAGTTATTTCTTTGTTTGGTTAAAAAATAATATACAGAATAACTAGTCTCAGGTTTAGTTATTCATACACTTTCAGAAATAGCTAAAGATACCTCCCTTGTCTTTACCTATTTCGTTAAACATGAAATAGGTAAAGACAATCTTTCTCTTTATTATTATTATTATTATTATTATTGTTTTTGTTGTTGTTGTTATTATTATTGTTGTTATTATTATCAATAATAATAATAATAATAATAATAATAATTATTATTATTATTATTATTATTATTATTATTATTATTTTTCTTCTCCTCCTTCTTCTTCTTCTTCTTCCTATTATTATTATTATAAGCAAATTGATAATAATAAGGAAATTAATAATGATGATGATGATGATGATGATGATGATGATGATGATGATGATGATGATGATGATGATGATGATGATGATGATGATAATAATAATAATAATAAATTTTGTATAATAAAAATAATATTATTAATAATAAAAAGAATAATAATAATTATAAAATTTATAACAATAATTAACAACAACAACAACAACAACAATAATAATAACAATAAGTAAAAAATTTATAATAATATTTAATAATAATAATAACAGTAATTAATAATTAATAATAGTAATAATAATAAATTAATAATGATGATGATAATAATAATAATAAGATAATTAATTTCATAAGTATAAAATTAATAATAATAATGATGATGATGATGATCATCATCATCATAATAATAAGATAATTAATTTAGTATAATAAAATTAATAAGAATAATAAGAATAATAATATTAATAATAAGAATAATAATAAGTAGAAAATTTATAAAAATAATAATAATTATTAATAATAATAATTAATAATAATAATAATAAGATAATTAATTTTGTATAATAAAAAACAATAATAATGTAATTCAGAATAAAAAATTGCTTATGTAAGAGAAGGGTTATTTTTGGAAGTTGCTTATGTATTTTGTTTTGGAGACAGTGACAAGAAATTTTGTTATTCGATTTTGAAAGGAACAAAATTTTTTGTCTTTGTAATCCGGAGACAGAACAAAAATTACTTGGGACAACAACCAAACACACAGAGTTTTTTTGTTTTGTCATCTATCCCCACTAAAGGGGACAACAACCATACACTACGTTAGAACACAACACAGTAAGGTTAAGCTACTTTTCCCATAGAATTGTTCATCATACTTCCCTTCTTTTTTGGAGGTATTACAACTTGGTTTTAACACCTATCTTCCAGGCCTTAAGTTTACTTGAGGTATGCATCGAGAGGGCTATAATAAACTTAAAGAGATGACTCAAGGTTAACTTGCCAAAAGATAATGAGAAGTTTACTAGAGCCTTGGCAGCTCTCTAGAAGGAAGGAGAGGAAGGTTACATAACTAAATCTTATTCATGAGGACAAGCAAAAGTCCAATCATAAGCTTGTGATGTCAAACATGTAGTTAGAGGAGTTCATGAGGACCCAAACGATAACTCAATAACATGTTTGTTGGATCTTTACAAAAAGTAAAACCTTTGAATCAATAAAATGATATATTCCTTTATCGATGACTTCCACAAGCGATACAAAAAGTGAGATAAAAAGTTCAAAGAAAGAGATAGATTGGGTAAGACGCTTAATATGAATCATTTATGCGTCACTAAGCAATGGAGAATGATCAGCACTTAAAAGCTTTATCTTTGTATGAGAACAAAATTATGAATATAAATGATTAAAAATGAGTGATCATGAATTTCTAGATCTTTTCATGTTTCAAAAAAATTATCATTACATATGGTATTAGAGCAAGAGTTATAAGGAATTTGTGGTTCTCCTTTAATGTTTATTTCTCATAATTTAAAGAAACCTTGTTAATCCTAATTTGAAATTATCGAAAACCCTAAATTTTGTATCTCATAGATTTGATGATTTTGAACGTTGAATTGATATTTGGATATATAGAATTTTAAAAAAAAAAAGATGAGGATACAAAACTGTTAGGGAAAAGTTTCCAGTGACAATGTCAGGTGCTTGAAATAAAGTCCCACCAATAACAAGCATTGGCAATGTAGCCAACGCAATTGTGAAATAAATTTTAAAAATTTTGAAAATTTTTGAACTCATAATTGTCTAATGAATTGTAATTTTATGCGTAAATTGAAACTCATTATTATGAAATATTTTTAAAATCACCCAAAGGTTGTTTGTTTATTTTTATAGTTAACGAGAATGAATGTAGGTAGTGCATATACACAATTAGTTGTGTTTAGATATCCAAACATAGTAAATATTTCTAGTTGGTGTTTGTGTGATTACTAAATTATGTACTATTAGTATCATTATGTGTAGTATGATATATTAATAAATTACCAAAAGGTGAATATTAGTATACAATATATAACAATCACTATGTGTTATCTAATGTGTTAAAGGATTGCCTAAAGGTGAACATTAATACATAATTTATGAAGTTTTCTGAATCTGTGTAATATGACGTTGTATGACTTGAAGTATTAACATTAAGTTTTTAATTCCTGCATCAACTATTGCCATGCATTCGAATCTCTCAATTGTTAGGATGTTTAATGGACTGAACTTCTTTAAATGGAGTGAACAAATTCAGTTCTATATTAAGTTTTGGACTTGGATTTGGCACTCAAAGTTGGAAAACTAGATGCTCTGAATGTTTTGAGCTCTGATAAGGAGAAAACCCATTTTAATAAAAAGATCAAAGAGATTAAGTTTGATGTATATGAATACAACAATTATTGGCAATATTAAATCTACTCTTCCCAAAACTGAAAGTGTTAAGGAAATACCTGAGTTTGTGGAAGAGCGCTCATAGACTACTGACAAGTCTCTTATTGGGACTCTTACGAGTACATTGGCCATCATAAAGTTTGATGGATCACATACTATGCATGAACATATAATTGAGATGATAAAAATTGCAACAAGACTTAATTCCTTAGGAATGGAAGTGGATGAAAGCCTCCTGGTGCAATTCATCTTAAACTCATTTATCATTTAAGTATGGTCCCTTCTAAATGAACTATAATACTATGAAAGATAAATAGAATGTGCATGAGTTATATAATACGTTTGTTAAAGAAGAGATTAGACTTAAGAACTAAGGAAGTTACTCTATTAATTTTGTCAAGAAATAAGGAGCTAGTAATAAAGGTAGACAGAAGCATGAGAAGAAAGTAAAGGGACCCCTAAAATTTTATAGGGAATCATCTTAGATCCACAAGAAGGAATATGATGAATTTAGATGACATTTTTTAAGAAGGTTGGGCATTTCCAAAAGGAATGCTTTAAACATAAGGCATAGTTTGAGAAGAAAGGTAAGCCTAGTGTTTATGGATGTTATGAAACAAACCTTTTTGAAGTTCCTTTTAATACTTGGTGGATTGATTTTGTTTGTATTGCTCATGTTTCTAATACCTTGCAGGGATTCCTTATACCCTAAGCCACAAGATCAAATGAATGATTTATCCATATGGGCAATAGAATGAGAGTTCTAATAGAAAATATATGGACTTATGCTTAATCCTGGACACTGGATATCATTTATATGAAACTTTTTTTGTATTTAGTATATCTAAGAATTTAGTTTCTTTATCTAAACTTTATAGATCTAGACACTCATTTAAATTTGGTAATGGTAGTTTTAGTTTATATAGACAGAACCACTTGACTGGTAGTGGTGTATTTTGTGATGATTTATATAAATTAAACATTGATGTTGTTTATGTAAAAAAAATTGTTGTCTTTGAACCCTAATATTGGTATTAAATGTAGTTTAATTAATAATAGATATGCTTATTTGTGGCATAAGCGTTTGAGACATGTTTCCAAAGAATGAATTCAAATATGAATAAAGAAAAATACTTCTTAAATTGGATTGTACTGATCTTAACATTTATGAGCATTGTATTAAAGACAAACAATCAAAACACATAATCAAGAAAGGATCCATAAGAAGCACTCAGCTTCTTGAAATAATTCATACTGATGTGTGTGGATCATTTGATGCACCTAATTTCAACAAAGAAAATATTTTTTTCACCTTTATAGATGATTATTCATGTTATGGATATGTCTATTTGCTACATGATAAATCTCAAGCTGTAAATACCTTAGAGATTTATATTAATAAGGTCGAAAGGCAATTAGTAGAAAAGTGAAAAGAGTTAGGTCTGATAGAGCTGGTAAATATTATAGTAACTATAATAAAAGTGGTCAAAATTTTGGTTTTTTCACTAATTTCCTTAAAACATGTGAAATTTGTGCACAATATATAATGCTAAACATACCACAACAAAATGATGCGATAGAAAGGCATAATAGAACTTTATTATATATGTTTAGAAGTATGATGTGTCATTCATATTTATTCATTCTTTATGGACATTTGCTCATATGTTTGCTGAATAGGGTGCTTAGTAAGGTAGTTCTAAAAACTTCATTTGAACTGTAGACTAGAAGGAAAGTTAGTTTAAGGTACCTATATGTTTTAAGTTGCCAAGCAAAATTTAGATATTATAATCCATTTAAAAAGAAACTAGATGCAAGATTAATCAGTGGCTATTTCGTTGGTTATCTAGAGAAGTCTAAATGGTATATATTTTATTATCCTAACCATAATATAAAAGTTGTAGAAACTGGGAATGTCAAGTTTATTAAACATGGTGAGACTAGTGGGAGTAACATACCATGTAGAATGGATATTAAAGAAATGAGAATGGAAGTCCCTATGACTGTTCAGGCCCCTGGGGCTTGTACACTTACTCAAGTTTTTGTTTAACAAATTATTGAACCGCCTGACAATATTAAAGAATAACAAATTAATATACCCATTGTTCATAATGAAACTGAACATAAAGTGAATGAACCTACAATATAAGAACTACAAGAAATAATATTAAAAAGGACTAAAAAAAAGAAGAATAGTTATTTCTAATAACTATTTGATATATCTTCACAAGTCTAAAATGAATTGGGAATTGAGAATGACCCAGCACCTTTTTCACAAGCCATAAATAGAGAAAATTCTTATAAGTGGTTGTAAGATGCCATGAAAGATGAGTTCAAAGCTATGGAACATAATGGTGTCTAGGATCTTGTGGAATTGCTATAAGGTTATAAGAGAATTGGTTTTAAATGAGTCTTTAAGAACAAACGTAATTCTCTTGGTAACCTAAAATGTTACAAGGCCAGACTAGTTACTAACGGATTTACTCAGAAAGATTGCATTGATTATAAGGACTAGTCTCTACGAAGGATTCACTCAAAATTATTATAGTTTTGGTAGCTCATTATAATTTAGAATTACACCAAATGGAACTGAAAACTGCCTTTTTAAGTAAGGATTTAGGGGAAGAAGTCTATATGGACCAACCAAGGGGGTTCATAAAAGTTGTGAAGGAGTACATGGTGTAAAAATTGAAGAAGTCACTATACGAACTTAAACAAACTTCTGGACAATGGTATCATAAGTTTTATGTTATTATTATTTCCTTTGTATTTAAGGAAACACATCGTTGATTAGTGTATATAACTGAAGGTCAATAGGATTAAGTGTATTTTTTTCAGTTTATATGTTGATGATATCTTACTTGCAACTAATGATCTTGATCTATTAAGTGAAACTAAGGAATTTCTCTCTAGTCATTTTGAAATAAAAGATATGGGTGAGGTATAACATATGCGATAGGAATAGAAACATTTTGTGATAGATCACAAGGATTGTTAAGTAAATGGAATCAATTTCACATGCATATGTAGTTGGGAGCCTAATATATACATAGGCGTGTATGAGACCAAACATAAGTTCTGCAACAGGAATGTTAGAGAGATACCAGAGTAATCTTTGTATAGATCAATGAAAAGTTGCAAAGAAAGTTTTGAGATATTTTTAAAGAACTAAAGAACATATGCTTACTTTTAGGAGGTTTTATCACCTTGAGATTATTGAATACTCAAATTTTGATCTTTTGATTATATGGATACAAGTAAATTAATTTTTGGCTACATTTATCTATTAGTTAGAGGAGTCATCTTATGGAAGAGTGTAAAGCAATTTGTAATTACTGTATCCACTATGGAGGCTAAGTTTGTGACATACTTTGAGGCCATGATTCATGATAAATGATAAACTTTATTTCAAGACTTAAGATTATTGACAATATAGTTAGGTCACTGAAAATTTACTTTGATAATTATGCAATAATTTTCTTTTATAAGAACGATGAGTATTTTAAAGGTGTTAAACACATAAAACTGAAATACTTTATTGTTAAGGAGCTTAAAAAATGTAGAGTGTCAACAGAGTTTATAAGAATCAATCTTATCTTAGTTGACCCTTTGGGAAAATGGTTACCACCAAAGTGTTTTTAGGTTATGTAAAGAATATGAGTGTTATATGCGCTACTAATTATTAAATAATATTGTTATATTAGCTCTTATTATATATTTGACACTCTTTAAGCATTAATAAATGTATTGTTTCTTAGTTTTATGTTTTCCTCTTTATCACTACAAGAAAATGAAGAGTTAGCGACGGAAAATATACTGTTGCAAATTATTGAAGGAAAAATCATTTTCGTTGGTAAAATTGACGAAAAATTAGCGTTTAGCGACAATACTAATATCCATCGCTACATATAGAGGGAAGCAAGAATTAGCGACGGAAAATTAGCAACGAAATATGTACCGCTGCAAATTACTGACGGAAAATTCATTTTTGTTGGTAAAATCTACGAAAAAATTTATTAATTAGCGGGGTACTAATATCCGTCACTAAATATGGAGGGAAATCATCCCAAAAAATTTTGCGATAGACTTTAGCGACGGAATAAGATTACCGTCGGTAAAAAATTTAGCAACGGTATAAGATATCCATCGGTAAAAAGGCAGGAATTATCGGTGAAATAAAAATTTTTTGAGTTTACCTATGGAAATTTTCGTTAGTAATTCCGTCGGTAAATTCTTTTTAAATTCAAACTCGCCCAACATCTCCCTCTCACATACGTCTTCTTCTTCCTTCTTCCTGCATTTCCTCTTCGGTTTTCTTGGAGCCCATTTTTCTGTTGTGGACTCCTTTTCTGTTCATCGGCGTTATCTTCTCTAGCCATTATCATCGTGTCCTTCGGTGGAGGTATTTTTGCAACTACTGTCGTGTTTTTTCGTATATTAAATGAAAGTTAATTTGGGTATTTATTACTTTCGTTTATTTGTGTATTTTATGATTGGAAAATAACTTTAAGGTATAAATATTAGTGATAGAAGGGACAAGACGTGATTTTAGTTGTGATATTGGGAT
>JAOSBK010000206.1:46275311-46286436 GCA_027568895.1 Erythroxylum shatona
CCATGTAAATTAGTCACCATACTCGAACTCATTTCTCCTATTTGTGAACAGAATTGGAAGTCTTCAAACCAAGATTTCAATTTGACTTCTTTAAAGAAATTGTAGCTTTAAGTCTCTTGTTTAATTTGAAGCAAGAATCATCTCAATCGGAGCTCTACAGCTCAAGATATGTTTAAAAATCCAAAGTGTGTTTATGCCCCCAATCATGCTCTCCCAACCGACCTCTCACTTTCTCACAATAAAACTTTTTCAAATCAAATCTAAAAGATCTCAAATTTCATGAGAAGATATATAAATGTCTTAGAAATCTATCACTTCAAGAATCGCTTCATTTGGAGGTCATATGAGGGAGTTATGACCAAAAGAAACCAACATGTTTATATCCTTAATCATTTTGTACTTCTCTTGGCGCAATTGTCATAACTTTTTCTAAAAATATAATATTGAGTTCGTTATTAGACCATTAGAAAGTAGACTTCTCGATCTACAACTTTTATGAAGACCATAGAGCGAGATTATGCCTATAAAAGGGTAAAAAGTCGCAATTTACTGAAGTTGACTATTGAATGTCCGTTTAACGACATTGTCGGGGTTGGAAGTCCTTTTTGGCTGAGAAGGTCCGTTAAACGGACATCCATGTCCGTTTAACGGACATAGACTGGATTAGGAGTCCTTTCTCACCCTAGAAGGTCCGTATAACGAACCTGAAGTCCATCTAACGGACATAACTCCTCCAAAGCCTCTCCAATGCTTCCTACATCCAATATAACCTCATATTCACTTTTAATCTTCCCAATTTCACTTCTTCTAATGTAATGTCACTTCTTAAACATCCTATTACCAAAATGATTTCATGAAAACTCCCAAATATTAACTCAATGACTCATCACATACCACAAATCTCATCATTCACCATAGCTATCATGTTCATACTTCACTACAAGAAAAATGTGGATTAGCAACGGAAAAATTACCGTTGGAAATTAGAGACGGAAAGCATATTTCCGTTGCTAAAATTGAGTGATTTAGCGACGGTACTACTACTCGTCGCTAAATTTGGAGGAAATTCGTCGCGGCAAAATTAGCGACGGAAAAATGTGCCGTCGGTAATCACTACAAGTTAGCAACGAAAAATTACCGACGAAAAATATACCGTTGGAAATTAGCGACAGAAAGCACATTTCCGTCACTAAAATTGAGTAATTTAGCGACAATACTACTACTCATCGCTAAATTTGGAGAGAATTCGTTGCGGCAAAATTAGCGACGATAGTTAGCGACAGAAAAATATCGTCGCTAAATATGGAGAAAATTTTTGGTGGAATAAAAAATTTTGAGTTTACCTACGGAAAATTTCGTAAGTAAATTCCGTCGGTAAATGGATATAGCGACGAAAATTTTCGTTCCGTTGGTAAAAAGGCGGGAATTATTGGAGGAATAATTTTTTTTTGAATTTACCTACAGAAATTTCCGTCGGTAAATTCTTTTTAAATACCGAAATCTCCCTCCCACTTGTGCCTTCTTCTACCTTTCTTCTTCTTCCTTCTTCCTGTGTCTCCTCTTCGGTTTTCTTGGAGCCCATTTCTCTGTTGTGGACTCTTTTTCTGCTCGTCGGTATTGTCTTCTCTAGCCATTGTCATCGTGTCCTTCGGTGGAGGTATTTTTGCAACTACTGTTGTGTTTTTTCATATATTGGATGAAAGTTAATTTAGATATTTATTACTTTCGTTTATTTGTGTATTTTGTGATTGGAAAATAACTTTAACTTATAAATATTAGTGATAGAAGGGACAAGACGTGATTTTAGTTGTGATATTGGGATAAATTTCTGATACATGTAAGGTGTTTGATAAAATGTCTGTTCTTTAAAAAATCATTTCAGTTCTTTATTTTTGGTTTTTTTTAATGAAGTTATTTTTATGATGATTTCTACAGAAACTAAACACTTTGCAGGTAAACTTTAAAAAATAGTTTTCAACAAATTTACCGACGGAAAAAAATTTTCGTTGGTAAAATATTTTGGATTTAGCGACGGAAGAAAATTTGGTCGGTAATTACCGACGGAATAGCCAATTCCGTTGGTAATTTTCTGACAGAAAAATTTTCTTTTTTGGTAAATTTACCGTCTGTAATTTCGTAGGTAAACTATCGACGTTATAAAATATCGTCAGTAAATTTACCCATGACCATATCTCCGACGACTTTTTTCATCAGTAAATTTCGTCGCTAAATAAGATTACCGAAGGAATGTGTACAGATTTCGTCGGTAATTTCCGTCGCTAAACTCTATTTTTCTTGTAGTGTATATATTTGATTACAATGTATGTTATTGAAAACAGAATTGAATGTTAAATCTCATTATGTACTTCTCATTAATAATCGTGATCAAGTAGAAAGGCTAGTATAGTGAACATGAAAGAGCATGTTGAATTAATAGTATATGACTGCCATGACCTTTTATTAGTCTTATAGTTGCTAATAATTATTGATGATATCAGTTTATATAAATGAAATTTATTGTACATTATTAATAGACTGCATAAAGTACTGCATAAAGTCATATAAGTCAAGTGGAAGAATGTTAAAAATTAATCTTTTAAGTGACTCGTGTGTTAAAAAGTTGAGATTTAATAATTTAATAAATAAGTCTTCGAGCTTTTAGCCAATTGTGGTGGAAAGTTTAAGAACTAATTGATGGTTGTTAGTTTTCTAAACATATTAGGGTTCTATCTATTCCTAACAAGTTTTTGTCTTCTCACAAAATACCATCACGTACAAGAACTGAGATAAAAAGTTCAAACAAAGAGATATATCGGAGAGATTACTGAATAATGGAAAATTGTTAGTATTTGAAAGTTTTATTTTTGTATGAGAATAAAATTATGAATATGAATGATTACATGTGTGTGATCATGAATTTCTATATCCTATCATGTTTTATAAAACTGATGCTTACATTAAGGAGGAGATGAGGCGAGATGGCGATCGAGTACGAGACAATAAAAAAGGAATTCGAAGGTCTTTTACAGGAAATACATGTAGAATAGATCGTACTTTTTTGTTTTGAATATTAAACGTTTTTAGTACTTTTCCTTTACTAAATATTAGTCATCAAGAAATATTTTGCAGTTTATTATATTTATCATCATATACCTGTTGTAATTATTAAATTCGCATAGTCAAAATGAGAAGACCCGAGCTTATATATGGTGATTCAAGTACATAACACAGTTTGGCTATACATAAGAGAAAATAACGAAGCCCGCGATGATTTAATCGGATCATAAAGCTTTAAAGACATTTTTCACTTGATGTGATGATATTTTTATATATATATATGTATTCCAACCGATATGTATTGTATAATAAATTACGGTTTCGAATATATATTCTGGTTGATTAGATAATCTCAATAACTGACAAGTTACTTGTTAGTTGTTGCATTGAGTACTTTTTCTTCAAAAGAAAAGAAAAAATAATATAAAGTCTTTGACAATATTGGAAGGAAAATTAGTAGTTTTATGTGGCTGGGAAGAAGGAAGAGGAACTCTGCAACTCTTCTACTTCTAGCTATAGGATGTACCACTCCTTACCCGGCGCCGTACTGGGCAGATAAACAATACGAGCATGGTTATATATATATATATACACATAGATAGATAGATACATATCATACAAGCTATGTGTATACACTTACTACTGTGTGTCTGTCGCGTTTTATCTTAACTTACATAGCTGGCTTTATACGCGCTCATATATATTGTATTCCAAAGGTTAAAGCAGAGGGACATGCAAACCTATCATGGCTGCCCTCTGCTCTTATGGCTGTTCATGTGTCTTGTAGGGTTTTCTTATCTGATCAGATGATGATAATGACCAACTCCAAGAAAACTCATCCCTTTACTTCTGATCCTTCACCTATAATATTCCTATTCCAGATTAAACATATATCCTCGCTCAGTTGATTGTAGTGTTTTGCCAAAGTCACTCCCAATATACTATGCTGGGCTCTCTGAATTCATCTTCCCACGATCAAGAAGAAGACGAAACATCAGATCTACACAACCAGCAAGTTCCTCACGCACCGTCACCATTAAGGGCCAGTACCTTCAGCTCATCTTCACTTCACATGCGCCAACTTCTCATTAGCTGCGCCGAGCTCATCTCTCAGTCAGACTTCTCCGCCGCCCACAGTCTCGTCTCCATTTTGTCAGCCGGCTCATCCCCTTATGGGGACTCCATGGAGAGATTGGTCCATCAATTTGTTAAAGCCCTTTGTCTCCGCCTAAACCTTCACAGCCACAGCCACAGTCTCAGCTGTATGTTGATTAACACCAATAATATTCCTACTCCTTCTCCTTCTCTTCCTTCTGCTATTGGTACTAGTAGTGCAGGTATTGGCAGTGGCAATTACATGATGACCAACTACAATAGTAATATTGCTAGTTCTTCCGAGTCTCTTCATTCTTGCTATCTTTCCCTAAACCAAATAACACCGTTCATAAGGTTCAGTCATCTAACAGCAAATCAGGCCATCTTAGAAGCCATACAGGTAGGGCAGCAGGCCATTCACATCATCGATTTTGATATCATGCATGGAGTGCAATGGCCTCCTCTGATGCAGGCCTTGGCCGACAGGTCTAACAGCACCTTCCACCCTCCTCCAATGCTTCGGATCACCGGGACTGGCCACGATTTGAGCATCCTTCATCGCACTGGAGACCGTCTTTTGAAATTTGCGCAGTCCCTAGGCCTCAGGTTCCAATTTCACCCCCTTTTCCTCGTCAACAATAGCCCAACTTATCTTGCCCTACACCTTCCATCCTCCATCACGCTCCTTCCAGACGAAGCTCTTGCAGTAAACTGCGTTCTATACCTGCACAGACTCCTTAAGGATGATTCCCGCGAGTTAATCCTTTTTCTCCAAAAAATCAAGGCCTTGAACCCTAAGATTGTGACTGTCGCTGAAAGAGAAGCCAACCACAACCACCCACTATTCTTGCACAGGTTCGTGGAAGCCATCGACCACTATGCCGCCCTCTTTGAATCTCTGGAGGCAACACTTCCTCCCAACAGCAGGGAAAGGTTAGAGGTTGAGCAGATATGGTTTGGAAGAGAAATCATGGACATCGTGGCTGCAGATGGAGACAACAGAAGAGAACGCCACGAAAGGTTCGAGTTTTGGGAAATGATACTTAGGAGCACTGGTTTTACCAATGTGCCCTTGAGTCCGTTTGCACTTTCTCAGGCCAAGCTCCTTCTCAGGCTTCATTATCCATCAGAAGGTTACCACGTTCAGATTCTCAACAATACCTTCTTCTTAGGTTGGCAGAATCGTGCTCTTTTCTCAGTCTCTTCCTGGCATTGATGAATAAAAATAAAGTAGCCTAATTATTCATTATTAATTAGTATCGAGATGCCAACAAACAAGCTAATTAAGCTAGCTACTCTTGATTCCGGAGTGATTTAATTCCCTGCGATCACCACAAGAAGAACACCAGTTAATTGGGGATCTATGTGATTAATCTAGTATTCTTTCCTCTCTTTTATTATATATGATCCAACAACACGTCAGAAAGAAGTCTCATTATTAGCATATTGATCTTTATTCTCTGCTTTACTTTATATATATAAAAAAAAAAACCTACGTTGAGACACTCCTATCAGCAATTTGAATCCTTAAGAATGGAAGAGTTTCGCAAAGAAACAAGGTGATAAACCAGTGGTTTCCCACCGTTCATCATCACTTAATTAATATTTGCTTAGTACGCAGTAGAATTTGTCTTCTTAATTGAAAATATGTCTTTTAGTTTTCTATATAAAAACTAACCATATCTTCTACGCGGCATCTACGGAGCTGCGCAATAGTATGGAGAAGTTGGTCCTTTAATATTATTCCATTCACCAAGTTTATGGCAGCATCTTCTCTTAAGAGGCCGTTTTCTTTCCATATATTTTGGTGACCGGTTAGCTGGTTAAAAGCTCCTAATCTTCACTTCCAAGATATAAATACCGCTTTTTCACAAAATGCTGTCTCATCTTCTTGTACTGTTGCTCTCTTTGTCCTCAGAAGCAAACCATTCTGGTTCCCCAAAATTCTCATGTCTCCTTCAATGCTGTGCTTTCAAGAGTGGATGCATGAGGGGTTTCTTGTTTTTTGTATAAAGAATGCGTACGTGCCTGTTTCTGTCTTTCACATCATACCATTAATTACCCTAATTTCTGCCCTTTGTCCCCTCAACAAATTCATCGAAGTAATAAAAACCAAACCTCTCCTTGCCTCCTACAGGACTACGCACATAGAAAAGCTTCTTGTGAAGGATCTCTCGTGTCCCGCTGTTTCTCATCAAGGACCACTAATCTCTCAGCCTTGCATGTCTTTTTCCTTAGTCGTTAATAATAAAAAATGTAAAACAAATGATGGGCGACAATGAGGATTATATTTGAGTCGCTTGAGCTGTGAAAGGGATATTAGCATGCATGACGCAAGGAGTCTGAAATGAGGAGAAGAAGGGTGAGGCAATGCTACAATAAGCTTTTACGAATTCCATAGCTGACACTGATAAGATGGTCAGGTGGTGATGGCCACGCATAGTAAAAGAAAGAAAGCACATGACAATGCTTTATAGCTTGCGTGTTGGAGTTAAGATTTATAATAGTTAGGGTTGGTGCACGCATGACATGATACAATCAATCAACCTATCAATCTATATCTATACCATTTATTCATCCATCCATCTGTCCATCTCATTCAGACGTTACCGCTTGCGCCTGTGCGTGTTTCATTTGGAGCTACTTCTTCTTCCACACCCTCTTCATTCCCCACAACATCCAATTATTACATGTCCTAGGTTCAATTTAATGATCCAACTCCACTGTGTTTATAAAACAATTAATACTAATTTTAAAGATAGTGGGAATCTTCCCACATATTAAATGCGTCTCTTCTCGTAGACCATTCATTGTTACAAATAAACAATCGAGTTACAGCTAGCCCATATAGCATATGCGTTGTTTGCTTTTCCGGGTCATGTCAGAAGTATTCTTTGCTTCGAACACAATAATAGATTCGTCCTTTGAATTTCTCTAGTCAACTATTTCTGGTGCACTAGTCACACAACCAGCGCAAAACTGAAAATGCTATTCTATCTCACCACAAGCTCTAATTCCACTCTCTTGCACCTCACACCCCTTCCTTGTCACTAATCATCTTATAGAGACTCAAGACCAAGCTTCAAATTATAGAGAAATAATTCTAGGATAATACAAAGGTTTTCTGTAGATTCGGATTGTGTATACTCAACTACTCAGCCGATGATACATAATGCTAGTAATGCTTATAGAAATCTTTGTGTTGGCGGACATCAAGATCATTCAGGGAAAATACACACTTATTACCACTTATGAGTAGTTCAACAGACATATCACAGTGGACTATAAGCTAGTTTTATTTTCAGAAGCAGTATTCTGCTAGATCGTGAGCGAGAGTGTTGACTCGCCAGCATGAATAGGTTCAACAGGTGAGTGAGTCAACGTTTGAAAAGAACCATTCATCTGAAGTTCCAAGGCTCCAAGTAAATTATGTGGAGTAAACGGACAGAAGAAACATTTAGGCATAACACCGAGAGGATGTGCAACGAAGGCGACAGGCTGATGAAGCAACAGCATATGATAATGATGCATATATATGTATGTGTACATGTATATGTATATGTAAAAATATAAGCATGCAGGACTCAAACTTGCAGACATATATAGAAGGAAAGCATCTTTGGTTTCATTACTTGGCATGCAAGTTGTTGAAGCCATTAGATGCAGGAAGTTAGCTGGTCCGTGCAGTGCGTAGTGTTATGGACAATGTCAATATTTGTTCACTTTGTGCACTGTTGGATTTGAAAAGACTAGGCGGAAGGATGATGCTGCACAGGCAAGGTTTTAAGAGTTGCAATTATTGAGTGGATCTAATGCGTTCAAATTATGTAATATTCTTCCTTCCTTTAAATGGGTCCCTATCCCTAATACAGCAAAAGGTTAATAAGTTGTTCATGTTAATATGAACTTTGATTTTTAATATATAATGTCTTTTTTATCTAAACGCTTGTGGCTTAAAAACTAAAAGCACACTATTATACCTCATAATTAGTTGCACTTGGGTACTTATAAAATGTTAATTATTTAATAATAAGGCATCATAGATTCCGTATTCTCTCCTTAAATATATATATATATATTTCTTTATGTTGATAATTAAGCAGAAAATATAAAATCTATCATTAATTATAGATCATTTCCTTATAATAAATAATACGATTATTAGCTTAAATTGATATACCGTGAAAAGTTTATATATCCCCGAAACCTCGTAAGAAGGGGTTTGGAATTTGACTTTAGAAGCTTGAGTTGACTCGTTCTTACTAGACTTCATTGATATATTAGTTATTGGTTTGATTTGATTTGTATGTTTCTACCCGCAATTGATTATTATCATTTCATTTTAAGGTTGACTTTCAACTTTTTAATGATGCATTTATGGCGAATTTTATTATAAATATAAAATAATTTTTTATTTAATAAAATTCATCGGTCACCAATAATTTACTATGTATACATATCAACTTAAACAAAATATTGTGTCAAAGCCTACAATCACGACAAAGTGATACAAAATGACGGAGTTGAAAGTCGAACTTGAATTAAATTCTATCGAGTATTTGAATTAGAATAGTATGATTTTTGTTTGTTTACGATTGATTGTAAAAGGGCAAAAGGGTCATTTTAATCATATTGTTTACATCATTTGACAAATTTACACTAATGTTTCAGAGAGTGTAAAATAAATTTTAACATTAGAAAAGTGTTAGACTTCAACCCTAAAATTATTCAAGAAACTTACGACAATGTGACTCCGTCAGCTTTTTGTCAAGTCATCACTAACCTGACAATTATTATAATATTTTATTATATATGTGGTCAACCAACTATAATTAATTAACCTTAACTAATTAACTTAACCAAATAATCTATTAACTTAATTACCAACTAAACTAAATAATTAACCAAACAAAACAGATTCCCAATCTTCACTAGAGTCTGGAATCCCTAATTCATTTACTGCTGGGAATTGTCCATCTGTTGACTAAACCTCTCTCTTGTTCTTCCCCTTTTTATCTTTGCAAACTCCATTAAAAGTATATGCTCTTATTTTCGTTAGTAACATACCAATCTCAATAAACACAACGAAAAAATATCAAAAGTTGTTTGATCCCCTAAATACCAATGGAGATTAGTAATTTCTTGCTGCGCTTCCTAGATGTGGGAAATCTGGACAAATCTACATTCGAGATCAATAGTAGAAAGGAGGAGGAGAAGAACAACCATGAGAATGAGCGAATAATAGGCTCGACGGTGATATTTCTTCGCTATGTTTATTGGGATTGGTATGTTACTGACATAAATAAGAGCATGTCCTTTTAATGAAATTTGTAGAGATAAGAGGAGAAAAGCAAAAGAGTGGTTTATTCAAAAAATGGACAATTCTAGGCTGTAAATGAGATAAGGATTCTACACTCTGTTGAAGATTGTGAATTTATTTTGTTAGGTTAATTAGTTTAGTTATTAGTTAAGTTGATATAGTATTTTAGGTTAGGTTAAGTTAATTAATTATAGTGGATCTTACATTTAAAAATATTAATCAAATTTCTAATTTTAATTTAAGAATGTATGTCTCGCATTGCCACGTGAATCTGACATAACAGTGTGTAACTCACTTACATAATAAATTATTATAAATAACTGCCAAATTAGTTATGACCTTGCAGAAAACTGACTTCACATTGTCTTCAGTTCAAATGTTAGGGTTTAATTTGTATCCTCTAAAGTGTTAGAGTTAAATTTATCATGTAAATGTCAGAGTTAAACATGACCCACTTGCTATTTGTAAAAGTAAAATTAGTACTAAATTTTAGATGTTGAGATCTTAATAAATTTATAACACATTAATAATTTGGAATGACTTATCAGAAATTCAAGGTGTCGTAAGTCGAAAATTTTCCTCTACAATGCAACAGGACAACGGAATCCAACCTCAGGGTTAACATCTTTTCCATCAACTTCGATGCATTCCAAAGGGTAGAGTAAAAATTGTCTTTGAGAATAAAAGAAAGGCAGATAAATGCAGAATTTGTGAGATAAAATATGTAAGACAAAATAAAGGCGTAAAGTGTTTGTATATAGAGGAGAATGCTTACGATGGATGGAGCAAATAAAGATGTGTGAGGGGTGAAAAAACACATAAAATAAGCAGTTGTATAATGGTGGTAGCAATGAAATTAAGCAGATGCATGACACCTCTATATAACAAAAACAATGCATACGTTGGCAATAGGAATTAAAAGCTATTAAAGCAAAATGGAATGTTAGAGCATAATAACGTTATAATGTTATTAGAGTTATTGGGATAATAACGTTGATAACATTATAAACGTTATTAGTAATTGAAAATATATGAATGAATAAAATTTTGGAGCAATGATACTAACAATCGTCCACTTGGTCCAAAATTTGAGAAACAAACTATAATAATTTAGAAAAAGAAGTGAACAACCAGGTGAACTAAATCTTAAACCTGGTGTCCAAGAAATTTTGGAGACATAACCTACTAGAGAAATAAATAGTCTTAAAATGTCCTGGTCTCATGATCGCTCTAGAGAGATAGCCCAAATATTCTCATAGGAGGGTGGCTAGCCCCCCACATTCAGGTAGGTGAATCCATTAAGTATGTACTGCTCACACTACCCAAATTTGGGCTATAGAACTTATTTAGGATTAAACAATCCAACCTCAATAACCGAATATCTCATTATTATTCCATAAATAATGTACAAATAAGTAGTCACCGCATAACTTCATCTGACTTATTGAACTTGGTTTCCCAAGACAAGTGTCCATCACGAGGTTACTATATAATTGGGCTTAACCCCATCCTTGGGCTTAACCCCATCCCCTTAACATGCTCTAAAACTAGTTTTCTATTCAAAGCTTTGGTAAACGAATCCGCTAAGTTTCTCTCTGACTTGACATAGTTTAGAGAAATTACACCATGTCTAATTAAGGTACAAACAATTTT
>JAOSBK010000206.1:46287851-46303945 GCA_027568895.1 Erythroxylum shatona
AAAACAGTGTACTATGCACAACTTCCGTTTAGAACTTAAATATCTTATAGACTGAATCACAATTATACTTCTTGAGAAAATTGTAGGCCTATATCTCTAGTTCACTCCAAAGCAACAATCGTCTCATTTGGAATCCTACAGATCTAGATATACTCAAAATACTAAAGTACATTCAGTGGAATAACCCTAGTTCATATTACTGAAGAGTACACTCATTGTACCCGTCCCAAGTTTTTCACTTAATCTTTCTCAATTCATTTCAGATGGCTAAGATTTTTGGGTGGAGATGTGTTACGAGTCCCATGGTTCAAGAATTAATTGATTTGGGTGTCTAGAGAAGAAGTTATGGCCGGGCGGAAAAAGACAGAAAAAGCGAAACTCAGACGAAGCAAAAAGACAGAAGAAGTAAAACTCAGAAGAAGTGAAAAGGCAGAAGAAGTAAAACATAGAAGAAGACACGTCAGCAAAACACAGAAGAAGACGTGTCAGCAAAACACAGAAGAAGACGTGTCAGCAAAACATAGAAGAAGTGAAACTCAGAAGGAACAAAACACAGAAGATAAAAAGGCAGACGATACAAAACACAGAAGATACAAAAGGCAGACGATACAAAACATAGAAGAAACGAACAAAACACAGAAAAAGTTCATTAACAGAAACACAGAATAAGTTCATGAACAGAAACATAAAAGAAGTTCATGAACAAAAACACAGAAGAAGTTCATGAACAAAAACACAGAAGAAGTTCATGAACAGAAACACAGAAGAAGTTCATGAACAGAAACATAGAAGAATTTCATGAACAGAAACACAGAAGAAGTTCATGAACAGAAATACAGAAGAAGATGACGTCATCACAGAAGAAGCAAAATACAAAAGAAGAGAAAAGGCAGAAGATAGTAAAACTCAGACGATACAAAACACAGAAGAAGATGACATCATCAATGACGTCATCACAATAGAAGCAAAATACAGAAGAAGTGAAAAGGCAGAAGATAGTAAAACTCAGACGCTACAAAACATAGAAGAAGATGACGCCATCAATGACGTCATCACAAAAGAAGCAAAATACAGAAGAAGTGAAAAGGTAGAAGATAGCAAAACTCAAACGATATAAAACATAGAAGAAGATGATGTCATCACAATAGAAGCAAAATACAGAAGAAATGAAAAGACAGAAGATCGTAAAACTCAGACGATACAAAACATAGAAGAAGATGACGTCATTAATGACGTCATCACAAAAGAAACAAAATACAGAAGAAGTGAAAAGGCAGAAGATAGCAAAACTCAAACGATACAAAACACAGAAGAAGATGACATCATCAATGACGTCATCACAAAAGAAACAAAATACAGAAGAAGTGAAAAGATAGAAGATAGCAAAACTCAGACGATATAAAATACAGAAGAAGATGACGTCATCAATGATGTCATCACAGAAGAAGCAAAATACAGAAGCATCTTCGTTTACAAGGACCTTGACTTTCAGCTTAGACGTCCAAAATTTCTACACTATACGTCGTTGGAAAGATAAAAGAATTTCCTACAACTTCTGAGAAGACAAATTCTTTAATCAAACCTAGATTAATCCAGATTTTCCCTCGAATACAGAACATGAATTTTCTAGATTCATTCAATGTACTGTACCCAATTCTCAACTTTATGACAAACTTTGAGATTCTTAAAGACCGAATTTAAATTCGGTGTCTTCATAAGAAATGTAGCCATTGGTTCCTAGTTTAATCCCAATCTAGAATCATCACGTCTGGATAACTAAAGAACAAGTCATGGCTAACAAACCGAAGCACACTTAGTGAACATTTCCAGATCACTCTTTCAACTCCCTCTACTTCTCATTTTCGATAAAATCACATTAAAAAACAATCATACCCTAAAGTTGTCAATGAATGCATGTACAATTATTTTAATGTGCAAGAAAATTTACTATTTAATATGTATGTGTATGCCATATTATGCATGAGCATGGAACGTGTTTCCTACTTCCTCAGCACTTTCTCTCATCTATTAATTTTGCCTTTACTAGGGTAGCGAAATGTTACAAGAATACCCCTCCAATACAGGAGGATGACCACCAAAAGATAATCTATAATGCATAGTACCTTTCAAATATCTCAACAAATGACTCAATGCATTCCAATGCTCTTGACTAAGATTATGAGTATACCTACTATGTCTTCTCACGCAATATGTAATATCAGAACAAGAATAGTTCATTAACAACATCACACTACTAAGAACTTTAGCATACTCAGCTTGGTTTACACTATTATCAAGATTTTTCTTTAAAGAAACACTAATGTTATAGGGAGTCTTGACTGGATCAACATTATAGTAACCAAACTTCTTCAAAATTTTCTCAACATAATGAGTTTGATTCAACCTAAAATCAGAGTCGGTCCTATCAACTTTGATTCCTAAATAAAGTCCATAGGCCCAAGATCTTTCATATCAAAAGAAGACTTTAGCAAACTCTTGGTAGTATCAATGACAAATAAACTAGTACCAAAAAGAAGCATATCATCCACATAAAGAGTTATGATTACACAACCATTAGCATCAGATTTCACATAAATGTAAGAATCAGCATCACAAGAGGTGAAACCATATTTGAAAGTCTCACTTTCAAAATTTTCATACCACTGTTTAGGAATTTGTTTAAGTCCATACAAAGACTTAACCAAGTTACACACCTTTTGCTCTTGACCAGGCACTCTGAACCCCTTGGGCTAGACCATTTAAATTTTCTCATCTAGATCACCATTCAAGAAAGTTGTCTTAACATCTATTTGATGCATATGAAGCTTAAATAATGAGGAAATAACAAACAACATTCTTATAGATGCAATTTTAGTAACAAGAGAGTAAGTATAAAAAAAATCCAATTAATTCTTTTGTTTAAAGCCTTTAATCACAAACCTTGCCTTGAACCTCTCAATGGTTCCTTTAAGTCTCAATTTCTTTTTGAAAATTCACTTATACTCCAAAGGCTTACACCCTCGAGGTAGATCAACTAAAACCCAAGTTTTATGAGACATAATTTACTATAATTTACTATCAATGGCATCTTTCCAAACATAACATCCATAGATCTCATTGCATCCTTATAAGTTTTAGGATCTTCCTCAATAATATAAGTCACCACAAAAACATCATCTACTCCTCAGGTTTTTTCACCACAAAGGAAGTAGTAAAGTCAGAACCAAAACTAGTGGGTACTCTAGCTCTTTTGCTTCTCCTTAGTTTAACAATTTTCTCTTCCTCTATGTCATAATTAGTAGAAGAACTAAAGACAAATTCTCTAGGTACTTGAACACTCACTTTCATAGGAAATATATCCTTGAAGAACACTGCATCTTTTAACTCTATAATTGATCCATAAGTGTTAGACCCCTCTTTTTTAACCATAAATCTATAGGCAGCACTATTAAAGGCATATCCCACAAATTTTGAATTAATAGTCTTAGGCCCAATTTTCTTCCTCTTATATTCAGGTAGAGCAACCTTAGTAAGATACCCCCACATTTTCAAAAAATGCAAGTTAAATGGATAACCTTTCCAAATTTCATACACGGTTCGATTTAGTTTTTTATGAAGAACTCTGTTTAGAACATAACTAATCATGAGGAAATTAACATTGCATTCATCATGTCCTTGAACGATCGATTTTTCCTCTTTGTTATTCAATTTTGTTCAAGTATATAAGAGGCTGAAGGCTCATGAATAATACTAACTTTTTCACAAGAATCAACAAGGAAATCAATACTATACTCAACACCTCGATCAAACTTTAATCTCTTAATTTTCCTTTCTAATTGGTTCTCAATCTCAACTTTGTATTTCATAAACATTTCCTTTGTATCACTTTTATTTTTCAATAAGTAAATCTAGAACAATCATCCACAAAGGTAATATATTATCTCATGCCTCTTTTACTCATATAATTCTTAAAATCACCCAAATATGTGTGCACTAAGTCCAACAATTGTAACTCCCTCCTGGTCACTGATTTAAAAGGTTTCTTAGAGTGTTTAGCCTCAACACAAATTTGAAATTTTTCCATTTCATTAGTGATCTGGTTAGGTAATAAGTTTAAGCTTTGCATCCTCTTAATTGACCTCACATTCATATGCCCAAGTTTAGAGTGTCATAAGTCTAAAGATTCAATAATATAAGTAGAAAAAGTAGATGCATCCATTTCAATTCAAGTGGAAATAAGCCCCTATTACAAAATCCTTTCCCAACAAAGATTCCATTCTTAGTCAAAACTAGCTTATCAGAATTAAAGGTCTGTTTAACACCGGCTTTGTTTAGCAATGCACCAGAAACTAATTAAGTTTCTACATACATCATGAACAAATAAAATAGTTTCTAATGCCACTACTTTTCTAGAAGTAAGTTTGAGAATGACTTTGCCAACTCCTTGGATAAGAACTCTGTAAGAGTTGCCTATGTATACGAATACACCATTAGCAGCATCATTCAATTCCTTAAACGGGTCCTTGCTGGTGCAGATGTGGCATGTGACTCTTGTATCAACAATCCACTCGACCAAATTTTCAAAAAGGTTGACTTCGGATACCATAGCAGTAATGATTTCCTTTTCATCACCAGCTTTAACCATATTAGCTTAAGGCTTAAAAAAACTCTTCTGGTTACCCAGTTGGTACCCTGTCTAGTTTCCTTTCACGAACTGTCGTAATTTCTATCCTTGACCTTTCTTCTTATAGTTGATTCTAGCTTGACAATTGGCAGCAGGAAGGCCTAACTTATGGCACCACCAACAGTCACCACCAATCCTTTTGCGCTTAAACTAAACATGCTTATTGTTGAAAGACTTATTTTGTTCACCATTCTTCTTGAAGTTATTAGTATTTCTATGTTATACCACATAAGTCTTAACAATAGGGACAAGGGTGAGTGTTTTGGTCTTATCTTGTGCATGGTTTGGCATCTTCAATCTTTATATGTCCTATCAACTCCTGGAGCTTCATTTTTTTTCTTCTTATGCCTCAACTAGTTTTTATACTCATTCCATGAGGCAGGTAGTTTCTCAATAAGGGCATTAGCTTAAAACAAGTCACACATGTTCATACCCTCGGTAAGGATTTCAACAACTAGATTTTCATACTCATGTAGTTGGTTCATAATAGGTTTATCATCAACAATGGTAAATTTTAACCATCTAGCAACTGCGTATTTTTTAGCACCAGCATCATTCATCCCATATTTCACTTCTAAAGCATCCCAAATTTCCTTTGCAGTTTTGTACTTGCAGTAGATATCAAACAAATGGTTTATCATATAGTTGAGCAACACTCTTAATGGTATGGTTATCCTTAGTAGTTTTAGGGTTATTATCACAAGCAATCTCTTGAAGCAGTACATAATCGATTTCGTATTGTTGAAAGTAAAACATAATTTTTTTCAAACCATCGTTTAAAATTTCTTCCATCTAGAGGCTTTAATCTAGTTAGGTCAGATATAATTTTCGGGGCTACGGTGATATGGGCTAAACCTATATGGAGAATAGTAAGTACAGAACCTACGTTGATCTCATTTGCAGAGGACATATTAAACTCAAAAGCAGAAATATCTCACACGAAATAATCACACAATATGAAGAACAACACTGCATTCTGACTTATACCAAAATAAATACATAACAGCACAATCGTAGTAATTTTCAACAAACAATAGTAATGTAACAATATTTTTTCCGACTTAGATTGTTAAAGGAAATAGTAGAAATAATAACTTGGAACAACTTATCTGAACTGCAAGGCGCGTGAGAATCACTGCCCTAAGTCAAAAATTCCCCCTTTACAGTGCAACAGGATAATAAGATCCGACTCTAGAGTTAACGCCTTCTCCACTAACTTTGGTGCATTCCAATGGGTAAAGTGGGAATTGTCTCCAAAAAATTAAAAAAAAGCAAACAAATGTAGAATTTGTGAGAGATAAAATATATAAGACAAAATATATGCGTAAGGTGTTTGTATGTAAAAGAAAGTGCTTGTGTTGGACGGAGCAAATAAAGATGTGTGAGGTATATAAAATAAAGAAAATGAGCAATTGTTTGACGATGATAACAGTGAAATTGAGCAGATGCATACACCTATATGTAACAAAATCAATGCATACGTTGACAATAGGAATTAGAAGTTATTAAAGCAAAATGGAACCTTGGAGCATAATAGCGTAATAATGTTATTAGAGTTATTGGGGATAATAAAACTGATAACTTTATAAACGTTATTAGTAACTGAAAATATGAATGAATAAAGTTTTGGAATAATGATACTAACATTTATTTTAAAAATAAAAATTTTCATTATGCTTGTATAGAAAAAAAAACCATAGAATCCATGGTTTTCCTTAGTATACTAAAAGATAACGATCGTCAATCACATTGTCACTTCACTATGAACAGCTTACAATAATATGTATACCTGGAGAAGAATACGGAGTGCCACTTTCTCACCATCCTCTGAATTCAATTGAACCATCTCATTAGATCAACCTTACGAAATAGCTCAAACACAACCTATTTTTTCAACCGCAACCACAAATACACAGTCACCATCTATTGGGTGTGTCAATTTTGTCCTATGCCTCCCAATTTTAACCCAATGTCAATTTTTTTTATATGATCCAATTTTAGCCCGAGTTGACCAAGTTAAAGGGCTAAAATTGTTCGGCCAAACTGGGTCATGGACAAAGCACGGGCCGTCGCAACTGTGCCTATGACTCGACCATAACATTAAAAATGGCATCATTTTTTAATTTTTTTAAATAATATATAAAATAGGTCAGACTAACCCGAATGGTCAAAACCCGACTCAACCTATTGTCATCCCTCAATAGGTGTAAGCACGTCCAATCAAAAGCCTATAAAACTCATAAAAGCATACATAGATTCATGCTCTCACAGGGAAGGGCACCAAATGGAAATGAAATGCACCTTTTATATAGAGATGAAGAACATTCCTTTTTCAGTTTGTATGGAAAAAAATCATGAGCATTTTGCATTTAGGCAAAAGGGCTTGGAGAAATAAATAGAAAAAATAATTTACATCTGTGGTCCAAGTGGTAATCTACCCATGATTTGCTGATAAACCGAAGGATTGGGCTCAGACCTAGGCTCCATCTTCGGTTCTGCTTTCGGAAACATAAACCCCATTTCATTCATAGGGCGTTGGTGTGCCAAATAAGGATGAACCGGCATAACAGGCATCTTCGGTTGCCCGGGACCCAAACCAGCCATTGCCAAGTTCGCCAACCCTGCTTGATTCATTCCAAAGGAGAAGCTAGGGGAAGATCCAAGCTGCTGCATTCCAGGTAGGCCGAAGGAGCCAAATGGAGCAGATCTTTCAAACCTAGGCATGCTGTTGTGAACTTGTGACGGCTCAGGCCTGTGAGGGTGGGTTTGAACAGCAGTAGTCCCCTGAACAGGCATGGTATTTGAAGTGGTGGAGTTGACATGGCTGCTGTTGCGGGCAGCAGGAACATCATGATTGTGCTTCCCCTCGTAAGTAGTTATCACTGACTTGAGGTCATGTGATGCCCTCTCCACATGCTTCCTAACTGTGCACCCTGCATGAGTACACTTGTAGTAACTCCTGCACATAAGAAAAAAGGCCGATACGTTTAAGCTGCAGTCAATAACACAATTTTCAGATGAAGAGTGGGGACTCAGGAGGGTTTCTTGATAACACATAGATGATTTTAACTACCTAGGATTTGGATTTCCTTTTACAACTTTCTGCCCATATTTGCGCCAGCGATATCCGTCATCAAGAATATCCACTTCACTGGTTGTCTGGACCACGACTCTAGGCTCACGTATAGCCCTCGTGGCTCCGCTTGTTTCTGTTGCACAAGATTCAATTTTCCTGGGATTTCAAACAACATAAGCAATCCTCAGGACTCAAGAGAACTGATACATGAGCTAAACACACAAATTACCGAGCAATGGGATTCTAACCTCCTCTTTGACTCAGATTCATCCCCTTCACCATCATAACCAACACTAGCATGTGTAGCCCGATCATCTTCATCTTCATCATTAGAAAAGGTAGATGAGGCATCCACAGCATCACCTGGTTCTACTTGCGCAGCATTTTGGGCCATTGCAAGGATGGATGGATTTCCAAATTCAGGTTCTGCAGATGCCGAAGATGTAACCTCTACATTCTCATGCCTCCAATCAGGAGCTCCAGAAACATTTCCCTTCTGTGCAGTTCTCCAAACAGGATCATTGTCAGTTACACTTTGGGGACAGGTTTGATCAAGTACATCTAACTGCATGTCCATGAGTGGATTTGATGAACCGATCGCTGACCTTCGATTGGGTGGTGGCTTAAGATGGTTGTGAGCCCCTTTATATATGATCTCTGTAATGTCACCCTCATGAGAACGTTCCACCTTTTTCTTAACTAGGCAATTTGGATGTGTGCACTTGTAGTAACTCCGAGGATACTCACTACCTTTTACTTGCTTCTGTCCATATTTTCTCCAGTTATATCCGTCCTCTGATGGTGTACCGCCACCAATACCAGCAGTGATAGAATCCCCACTAGCTCTTTGATCTCCTTCATTATCTTGCAGGTCACCAACAGGAGGAGATTGTCCAACACTGCCACCCATACTATTAACCACAGCTCTATCTGTAGTACGTCCATCCTTTTCAAGTGTTGATTTGGAGAGTTCTGTTTGAAAATTGAGAGGATTTCTATTCTGAGATTGGAGATGTATTTGTTCCTCAATATTAGATGGAAGAGGATTATCAGATTGAACTGAGACTTCAATACTGGGGAGAGATTGCTGTGGAACGCTGGCTGGATTTATCTGTATGCAGAAGGCAAATAACTTTGAAGAGCTGAATTACTAATTGATAATTCATATATGCACCAATGTCTAACATGCCTATTGTTCTATATGTTCGAATGTGACAAATCTTCAATGTTCATAATTTGTAGGACGAGAAAATGACTGTCATGCGCTTGTATCCATGTGAATGGTTTTTTCTTTAATCTCTGGAAGGTTACCACACATCCCAATCAAATGTAACTTACTTTGCTTGATGCACCAAGGAAAAATGAGGAATTTGATTCTACAACAGGCTTGAATGCAAAGGATGATGTATTGAAGTCTTCAAAGAAACATTCTTTGCTTTTGTCAGGTGGCTCAGAAATCAGTCCAGAGCTCTTACTGCTACCATATGGGAGAAATGAGAACTTTCCTGTTGTTGGGGATGGCTGTGCCTGAAGTGATATTCCGAAGGATTATTTAGTAGGTGAACAACCACCCGGAAAAAGAAAATACACAAATGAGATTCATGGTACCAAGCAAAGAACAAACGTGAGAATAATGGTATTAAGCTAAGACTTTCTTTGGCAAACTCCTAAATTATAATCGAGGATAGGAATATCTACTGCTAAATTACAATAACAAGCTAATATATTGACAAGCCATCACGCATTCAGATTTCCACAATGATGTTCTGCTTTTCAAATTTCCTCTAAAAAGGTCAGACTCGAATGAAGAATCATAAGCATAAACAACAGGTGATCTGGAGAAGTTTGTAATAAAGTGAATGCAGAGGAATCAAATTTTTAATTGGCTTGTTATTATAAGCAAAGAACAGTAGTTATAGTCATCAAAACTATCGCCTTAAGCAGTAAACTTTTAATATAGACATCAAGGAAATCAATAAAAGGAGTAGAACATGAAAGACATCCTAACAGGGCAAATTGTACTCATTCAATGAACACTGAACTTTTGAAAGTTAAGGCAGTAATCTAAGTCGAGGCCTATTATGGTAAAAGAAAGCTTTAACAACGCGTTAACACCTATAATCATTAGCATAAAGATGCCTGTCAAGAAACCACTCAACCCAAAAGCTTAAACCGTTGGGTGAGGCCAATAATGGATCATGCATTGCTCACAAGGAAATCACCAATCTACTAGAAACAAGAGAGGCGCAACTTAAGCTTGAGTCCTCTTGGTCACACAACACTTTAATACCATATCAAAAAGACATGTGTTTAAACTGTTGGGGTAAAGCCCAAGAATGGTTCATACAATTTTTTAACCATGGCAGTGCTGTTGCAGTTAAAATTCAGAAAGGGAAAGGACAGAACCTTGAAGACACTCCTAAATATAGTGAACTTACTAGCGAGTTTGAAAGAAAAACTGGAGACTCCAACAAGGTTGTTGGGCTGAGACCAGGGGGAATAGTCAAGTAAGGGGATCGAGCCTCAGCGGAGAGCTCAGCAGATCTGATACTTTCTGTGTTCAACCTTGGAGCATTAAACCCAGCTCTGGCTGCTATTCTTTCCACAAGACCCCCACGAGAGCTTGATTTATGCTCAGAGAGAGAAGCCAATTCGGCCGGTTTAGCACCACCAGTATGTAGGACATCCTTGTTGGAATTTCCTACTGATGTCTGGCCTTGTGATCCGAAAAAGAATTCTTCAGTTCCAATTTTTTCAGTATGGTCCAACGATGTTTTTGAGCTTATATCATCACCAAAAATTGGTGAGAAAAATGCCCTTGGGCTTGGAATGGGAGGCAACCAGTCCCCAACTATAGCAACATTATCTTCAATTCCAGCCATGCCTCAGTGTCTCAGTACGGACAAGTTCCTGGAAGGTTTAAGCAAACATCATCTCTAAAACTAAATTCCGAAATAGTTCCAAGGTCCTACACACACAGAAATGTTAAAAGAGAAATAAGGGAAAAGGCATAAATTTTGCCCCGTTTAAGTCACAAAAGGGACGTTGAAGCAGAGAGGGTAAAACAAAAAGGTAAAATCTTTGATCCGAAGTTTAGTTATACGCACAGAAATCTTAATCACCAGACAAAGCTACAATCTTAAATCAAAGAACGGTGGCAGGCATGCCAGAATTTAATAATAAAACTAGGATTTCACGGTTGTGGAAATACATATACCCTTTCCAGCGATGCTTTGCTCCGGTATATATGATATGCAATGGCGAATTTAATAGATCAAAAGCTACAAGAATAAAAGAGTTAACACACATCGGACGGCTTTCGAACTACAGCCGACAATGGTAATGATTACAATCACAGCCGGCTTCATGCATATAAGACGTAATAAATGAACACTAATCTTGGAGACTAATGGAGTTTGATGACATCCCGAGGAAACAGATCAAACGAAATCGGTAGGAAACACCCCGATCAAGATTTGATAGTTACGAATTGACATTTAAAAGAAGGATACTTAACATTTTTCTCTATAAAGGAAATGGAAATGGAACTCTTTAAAAGATTTAATCCTTATAATTAATTTTCAGTTACCTCTCTTTATCATCAAACAAAGAGAGAACACAAACAAAAATTCTAAGATGGAAACTTTGGAAAGGTGCAAAATGGATCAATTGTGAGAGTATGAAAAGGCTAAGAAGCTCAGCACACATTTCAGGCACACATTAATAACATTTCTTTTCCGAAAATTCATGACAGAATACGAGAGAGAGAGAGAGAGTGGGGGAATTATTAACAAGGATTACCTGATTGATTGAGAAGAGTAGTCTTTACGGCCAAGAAGATGATTGGAAGAAGACCCACCACCACCACCACCACCACCACCCTACCACCCCCAAAGACCAAATGACCCTGACTCAGAAACAGACCCAAATCAAAATTATAATCCTCTTTTCTTTTCTTTTTTTCTTCTTGTTTGAATTCAACGGAGAATAGAAAAAGATCAACTTTTTTCAGTCTAGACTCAAGAAAGCGAAGGGAAAAACAAAACAAGAAAAAGGATGAAAACACCCTCCTGCCTGTCGATCCTGACTATTTTAGCGATACCCTGATTTGATTTGATTCGAAATAAGAAAAATGACAAAATACGCACAATGTTTTCATGATCTGGTAATGTATGATTTTCCAAATTCATAAACAAACTGAACCAAGTTAAACAGAAAAACAAAAAAAAGGAAGTAGCTGCAGCAGAAGATTGAGGGATGGTGGTGTTATTGGCGGGGGACCATAAGAAATGGATGGAATCTTTGAACAACGGAGGGGAGAAAAGATAATTAAGAAAAAAGGGGTGATAGGAGAGAGGTCTCCCTATGATATCAAGAATGAAAAAAGAAAAAAAATACACAACAGCAACATTGCATAGCTCTGGTCTCTTCACTCTGGCCTATAGTATATTATTTGTAAACCAATTATTCCTTGTTTTGGAGTCCAACTTTTTGGTTTTTCTTCATAAGACCGTCTCTTTCACCTTTTTTGCAGTCAAAGGTCCAGTACCATTGAATTCATTCAACACAGCAACAGCAAATCCACCCTGACGGAAATATTAGACATGGTAACTACTTTAATATATATTCCTAGTCCTCCAATCAGTATTTACTGGACAAATGGTGAGTTAAGACAAGTAAAAGCAAAAGATGGCAAAAGGATACGATGGGATGTCGAAGCGAGCAGGATAAGCTGAGCTGGCTAAGGCTAACACATATGTAAGATGTAACCAAATGACAACTGCTCCTGAGTCATTTATTTGCTCGCTAGTTGTTATGACCAATTCCACAAACTGGCCATTATTTTACGGCTAAAATATCTTAGGTTTACTTGAACTTTTTAGAAACTTTCATATTTTAATATTCTCAAAAAAAAACTCCCACGCATCAATTTTATTAATAAAAATCGATTAAAATGTATTTATATTTATATTTAATTTTTTGTTAACTGTGTTAAACCTTAAACATAATTCTAGATTATAATTTAAGATAATAATAAAAGAGAGATATTCATATATATTTTTTATTATATTAAAATAAAATTATAAGTTAGTATTTTAAATTATAACATTGTTAACTACCCTCAAACTATATCAATTAGTGATTATTTATGTGATATAGAGTTAATTACTAAAAAAATTCTAAATTTTACACAATTTCGTTATGATAACCCAAACTTTAGAAATTTACAATTAAATACTTAAATTTTTAATTTTTTTAAAATATAATCTAACGTTAATTTCTCCGTTAACAGAACTGACATAGCAAGTCACATCAGTTATATTATGGTAAATGTAGGATGTCATGTATCATGTTAAATCTACATTAGATTTTAATAAAATAAAATTAAACAAAAAAACCTTTTTGTGGTATTTTGTCATCCACCTAAAACCTTAATTTAATTGATTTTGATGGTGGTGGAAGTCCCTCTTCTTCTTCTTCACTTGCTCGTTCCAAATTCACTTGAAAATTCTCTATTTTCTTTCGTTTGAAAATTTTCCATTTATCAACCACAAAAATAAAAACCATAAACTTTTAGCATAAAAGAGAAGAACAAAAGACAAAAAGAATATAAGCTATTACCTCGCCTTGATTTTTAAGCTTTATATACATTTTTAATAGAGATTGGTTTTGGTTTGAATGATTTATTTTTCTTGTCCATTTACTCCCTTCCAATTCCCTCAAAGTGAATTAATAATAATTAATTTAATTTAAGTATAATTTGATGTGAAAATTGACTTACACCTAACATCACATGTGTGATTTATTATAGTTGACGTGGCTTTTCATGCCAGTTTTATTAACAGAGACATTAACGTTGAGCTATATTCGAGAAAAATTGAAAGTTTAAATATTTAATTACCACTTTTTAAAGTTTACGCTATAATTGTAAAATTAAATAAAGTTTAAAAATTTTTAGGTAATCAACCTTATCATATTATTAGATAAAATTATGAAATTAAATATATTTTTATATTGATAACTATGATTTTCTTTTTATATAATTTTTAAAAATAATTATATTTTTATTTAATATGTAAAATATCAATTAGTTTTATTGACTTAATTGTACAATATTATCAGATTAAAAAATAAATTTACATTCTTAAAGTATCTCGCGAAATTTGTATTTTTAAAGTTAATATCTTTTTATGTGTAATTTTAGTTTGTTTTAGAAGTTCAAGGAGACAAACAATGTATTACTTTATTTTGAAAATTATTACTGTTTGTGTTTTTTTATTTTATTTAAGTATATATCTTGATTTCATTTTTTAAAAAGAATATCGAGCTCTAGCTATGAGAAGAGGGTATAGCCTAGAAATAGTAAACGACGTACAAAATGTTTTTTAATTAAGAAATGTTTGCATCATATTCATTTGACCTCAATCTCCCATCCACACTCGTGAAAAGGTGAAGATTAGAGAATCATTCATGTGGTGTTTCAATATTGTTACAAAATGATATAAAGATTTATTCGTACAGATTAATATGTATTTTAGTTACATTATCTTTTTGCTCATTAAGATTTTAATACAGGAGATACCTCCTACAATTTTGTTATCAATCTGAGCATGTTGCAATTGTTTTAATTAGGGGATATTGAATTGCGATTCATATGATAACTATTGGGAAACTAATTGTGATTAAATTACAGCCACTGTGAAAAAAATTAAATTTTACGGTTTCTTATCATATTACAATAATTGAATATCTTCAAAACATGAATTATAAAATAAAAAAATTGCACATGATTTGAAATTCTTATTAAAACATTTTTTAAACACTTTCGAGGTGTCAATCATAAGTTATTTATGTGTCTAGTTGTGCCTATAGAATAGTAAAAAAAAATTTAATTTTTTGAGAGGAAATAAGCAGAAATGCTAGCTCTCTTAGGCTAATTTCTTATATATAGGGAAAAAAAGGCTTTAGGATTTTATTTTTATTAAAATTAAATTATAATTATAATTAAATTCTAATTTAATTTTTAACAAAATCAAATAATTATAATTTAATTTAATTTTAATAAAATCAAATATCTCATATTTAATCCCTAGAATTTCTAAGTTCAACTTAATTGAAATTAATTTTCCTCTTTTTAACTACTATTTATATGTAACTCTTTAGATTCATAATATGTTATTTATGACTATAAATTATAATTATAATTAGATAAATTAAAATATTTTCAATGTATCTTTAATTCCTTTTCTTTTCTTGCCTAAATAATTCTCAAATTGCAAAATCAATTAAAGAAATTGAGTCCAATTGGCTTGTTATCATTCATGATGCTCTTGTACTCATCTTCTTTTGATAACCAAAAGACAAAAATTGTTAGTATATGCCACAAATTAAATAAAATAAATACTTTAATAAATATTTGATTCCTCTCATTATCACTATTTTATTCAAGTACTTATTAAAGTTTGAACTTTAGAAAGGGACAATTAAATAGCTAAATTTTCAAATTTTTGCAAATATAGTTAGACATTAGTCTTAATGGAGCTGATGTGGCAAGTCACCTTAGATGTGATTTTTAACAATTAAGATGGTAGGCGTAATGGATGTACAAGTCATATTTTTGTAAATTTTAATGAATTAATATTAAATAAAAAATTAAAAGATTAAAAATATACCTAACCCTGTTCTATCTAATTTCACCCATTATAGAAGTAAGTCATCTCTGACCATCGTCTGCTTAATCACCAACTTACCCATCGTTCACTATATAGCATGGTGAATTGAATGTAAAATAGTTGGTGATTTGAAACATGCTGGGAGATAAAACTCGTGAGGACCTTTTTATGAGATTCTTAGCTACCAACTTCACTATATAATATGGAACAACCAGAAAAGAATTAGAGACTTATAATTGTTCTTAACTCTCTCTTTTTGCTCCTTGTTCAGTATATTGCACTTTTTAAGACTATGGGTAGGAGTCTTTATTGTCAAAAGGAAGGCTTGAACAGAGGGACATAGACAACCATTGAAGATAAGATAATGATAGATTATAGTAAGATCCATGGTGAAGGGAACTGGCAAAATCTACCCAAAAGAGGAGGTCTTCTAGTCCATTACATAACAAACCAAAACTCAGTTTAAGGTTTTTTAATTACAAGAAAATCTCAATGTAAGCTGTTATTTGATCATGTAACATCCCATCATCGATGGGAATGGTAGAATAATAATTTGGAATAGGATATGAGCGTTTACAAAATTACCTTGATATGTTCATGCATACACATACAAGTGAATAATGAATTTTGCACATGTAAATGACTATACATGCATTCATGA
>JAOSBK010000206.1:46304045-46320806 GCA_027568895.1 Erythroxylum shatona
TGAAGATTTTCTTGTTAGCTTTCTATCGCCACTAAGTATGACATTTTTCGATTTTGAGGTTGAAAGTTATGACTTGTTAATTTTCAGATGGTATTTCAAAGTATTAATGTGCTTTGTGTGTGAAATGTCTCTAAGTATGGGTTTTGTGGTTACTGTACTTTGAAGCCAATTCTGGACTGTTATGGTTTAAATTAGCTCAAGTGGTCTTATGGAAAGTTGTAGAGGAATGTCTTAGCTTTGTAATGATGTATAATATGCTATTTATGGATGTAAGAATTGTAAATTATGGATTTTAAAAGTATGGATATGATTTAGGTGATATCTAACACCCCAGGTTTGAAGAGATGTAAATCTACTTGATTGATTTAGCTGGTCCTTAATAGCATTGAGGCTTCTAGGGCGAACAGATAATGAAATCAAGAACAACTGGAATGATAAAATCAACTTGCAGACGGTGGGCAAGTTGGTGAGTGAATGGTGGGCAAGTTGGTAAGTGAGCAGACAGTTTTGCCAAGAGGATCGAGCAAGCAACTGATGTTAGTAAAAAAAAAAATCTAGTTCGAAACAATTGGAAAGTTAAAGATAAAGATGGCAGTAGTTTGTTACGCGAAGAGGAGCAAGCAACTAAGTCCTAAATTCAAATGGGTTAGGGTTTATTGTTTCATTATTTTTGTTTTACCTATAATTAATTAAACAAAATTATGACTTATACATCTCATTACACCTATTATGTTACATGTCCAAAAATACGTATGATGTGGCTTGCCACGTCACTACAACAGAAAAGCGACAAAACTTACCGACAAAAAAAAAAGATTTTCTGTTGACAAATGAATTTGAAGACTGAAATTACCGACGGAATGAGTCGTTGGTGTAGTGGTTGTAGGTAAACTTTACTAACGAATTTATTATGTTCGTCGGTAACTTCAGCGACAGAACATAAGACATCGCAATTCCGTCGGAAACGAATTTGCGAGTGGAAGTTGTTTTCCGTCGGTAAAGTATTGACGAAATTTGCGGCCTTCAGTAAAATTTACTGACGGAAATTTTATCGGTAAATTCTACTTACAGACTAACAATATCTATCGCTAAATTTACTTATGATAATTTCAATCACCATTTCTTATTTCCTTCCCGAGTTTTATGTTGAAAATGTTTGGATTTTTTTCTATGTTAACTTAAATGATAAGTTAAATGATAATATAAAGTCAAAATTATCTTGATTGATAATAAAGAAATTAAAATGTACAACACTTATAACTATAAATTAAGAATTCATGCAAATTTACGATAGAGTAGCAGTTTATCTACATTCACTTATCCTAAGCTATATAGTTGGTGAAGGTGAATGCTCCGACTGCTACGATGAGATGTTGGCCCTCCCTTTCAACTCATCCACCTCATTACAGAGTGGGATATGTAGTCTATCATCCTCTCTACTATGCTCTTAAGCTGAATGACTCTCTAATCATTAGGTTCGAACCGCCTAATAGATGCAGTTATATTGGATACGGAGGATTGCGAATAACATGTATTTGCATATGAACTTAAGCTGAAGACCCTTCCACGGCGGTCCCTACCACCCACTTCATTAAGATATGTCTGACTTTCATCAACAATTTTAAAGTGCTGAGACTGTTATTAAATGTTTTCTTATATTTGGTCTTATCATTATAATTGTTTATGATGATAAGTGCTAATTTTTTAGAATTAATATTAAAGTACAAATTTGACTTACATTAAGGTCTCTGCATCGGGTGTTGACAAAGGTCACACCATCATGTTTTTTAGCGTGGGTGTGTTAAAAGAGCTGACGTAGTGTTGACTTCTTATCTATAGATTTTTCTTACATCAAAATAAAGTGTTATAAGTGAACTATAATTTACAAAAATTTCGGCAGAGTTTCCTCTATTTTTATGATTTTACCCCTTATTGAACAAAAAAATTTACTCAACAATACAGTCATTAAAAGCACCAGATATTTGTAACATTATCATTATTCATAATACACATATATTACATTAAAATCAAATTTCATACATTAAAGTACAAAAATCAGAATGTAAGTGTAAAGTTTAGATACTTACAAGTTTCTCTGCAAACTCTTGGTAGGTTATAAATCCTCCAATATATACGGATAGACTCTCTCGCTTCAATCTTCCACGTAATTTGCAAAATTGCGTTTTGAAATGGACATTGCCTTGAATGATGTCTAATAATACTGTCAATGAATCAGAGATATAAGGAGATTGTACAACATTCTTGTGTAGGGAATCAACAAAATCTCTATAACGTGTGCGAGCTCGCCTCTCCCATATATTATAAATTATAACATCAAATTTTTAATCCTAAAAAATTATTTTTAAAAAATAACAAAAACATACTATAAGTACATATACCCTACAATATTTATCTAATTAATGTATAAAATTAGATTAAATAAAAAATACAAAAGAATATATTTTTTGTACCTCAAACTTATGATAATAAAAATCCTTTATCGCTTGAGAGATATTCTTCCATGTATAACCCTCAAGATCTATCTTCTTCTTGAACTTGGATGAGATAGTTCTAGAGCACATTCCAGATGGAACCAACCTAATATAACACTATTTTAGATCATTTCAAATTGTCTAACTTCAGTATGAACCTATGATGTTATTATGTATTACGAAATTTTTAGAATGTCACTCACAGATTGTTGACAACTGTGATGTATGTTCTTCCATCAACTCCCTTAGCTCTAGGTTGGAGGTCGCCTCCTTCATCCACAACGTTTACCCCTAATATCTATGTTGGTATAAGGGTGGTGGATGGTGTAGTAGTAGATACAAAAGGTGACAGTATAGGACTGTAAGTCAGGAAGGTAATACCTTATCTGGATGTGCAGTAGTTGTACAACACCTGATTCTGTAGCATCTGCAGAATATGATGCTTCACCTAGAAATCATGGTAACCTAAACTTTGGCCGCATCATATCATGTTTTCTTTTATGGCATATTTTAAACCTGAAATATGTATTTTATTGAATATTCAAATAATAGAACAATATAAATTAAATATATAACAATATATTATTGATGCAATAATAGACTTATTCATATAATATTTTATTACAAACACAAATTAATCACTATCACCACTTAATTGTAAATTAAAATCATCATCATCTCTAATATCTGAAGAATTAAAATCAAACTCAGGCTCCTCTTCAGATCTTTCTCCCTCCTCAGCCTCTCTAGATGATATTTCAACATATTCATTATATGGATCGTTCAAAGGTTCATTTTCATCATATGTTACACATGCATTTATTTCATGATTATCTTTTTGAAATGCTTCACTTTTGATTCTCTTATTTTCTGCTTTTCCATGTAATTGAAAAACACCTTTAGGTTTTACTTTGTAAACGGCCAACCAATCTAACTTATCTCGTCATAAGTTAGGAAAAGGGACATAATACACCTAGATTGCTTGCATCATCAACATGAAAGACTCAAATTGTCAAAATCTTCTTCGCAAGTTAATTTCAACTAGATTGTATCAGTTGTACACTTTTGCGTCAACATTAGGAGTTTGATCAAACCAGACGCACTTAAATATCACACTTTGTTTTATTGGCAATGCAGGGTACTCAGTTTCAACTGTCTCAATAATTTTACCATAGTAATCTATCAATACTCCCTGTATGCAAACCCCACTATTTACTATTGCCATGCTATAACCAAGATATTCTGTACGAAATTTTTATCCATTACCAAAATACATCGGATACAGTTTAACAATTTGTAAAGCTCTTTAGCTAGATCATACATGAATTTGTTTTGTATTGGATTTTCTAAGGCCTACACACAAAAAAAAAAACATATCATATAATATAATGTCATTTAAACACTTTGGTCTGATAATTTGGTCTGATAATTCAACCATTTCAATTATTGCAAGTGAATACATACATATTTCTCGAACTATCGACAAAATTGTCCTTCAACTTCTTTATTGATATCATCCTATGTTGTTTCGGGCATTAGCTTGCGTAACCATTCCTTGTATAATCTAAAAGCATTATTATCTATTTTAGTTATGAACAACACTAACTTCGAAAACTCAAATAATTAATTTCAAAATCAACTTAAACTTACTACACAAAAGGTTGAACCTCTTCACAATTTAATAAAATGTAACCATAAACAACCTCTATTTCTTTTTCTATTAACATTCTTCTTGTTAAACGTTCATATGTTCTTCCTGGATATGTGAAAATAGATAAGTTACCATCAACATCACTCGTTTCTCCCCCATCGTCATTATGAAAAACTTTTCTTTGTCTTATGTGCACATGCAGCTCAAAATAATGTGAACAAAATGTACTTGCTTCCTCCACTAAATAAGTATTACATATTAAACCTTCAACTCTAGCCTTGTTTTTCACTTTTTTTTCAAGTGATACAAAAACCTACATTACAAATAGGGTTATTACAATTCTGTTATTAAACATGCTATAAGTTTTATTTAAATGTTAACTATAATTACCTCTCAAATGGATACATCCATTGACATTGAACTAGACCAGCAAGTTTAGCCTTGTGTGCTAAACGTATGGGAAGATACTTTATACAGTGGAGGAAAAATCCCTTCTAATTTGCACAAGATAACTAGAATTTCCCTTTTTAGTTTTTCCATTTTACCCAACTTTATTTCAGATGATATTAAACTCTTGAAAAACAAACTTAACTCTGTTATAGCTTCCCAAACCTTATTCGGTAACAAGTCTAGAAATGTAATTGGAATTAACCTTTACATAAATACACAATTTGCTAAGTTTGAAATATAACCATCGGAAAATTTTAAACATTTCAACCATTCACAAAAAAATTTCTTTTTTTGTCTAAAGTGTAACATGCTTTTTGATATTTACTAGTGCGAAAATCTTTATCTAACTCATTCCTTCTATAAAAAAATTTCAAATCATCTCGTGATTTTGCATTGTGCTTTTTCCTCCCTTCAATGTTCATTATAGTGTTAAACAAATTGTCAAAAATATTTTTTTCAATATGCATCATATCTAGATTATGACGTATCAAATTAGTTTTTCAATATGGCAAATCCTAAAAGATATTTCGTTTTCTTCAACCAAATTTTTTACTAATGCTTTTGTTAACTTCTTCAGCTTCAATTTCTGTAACTTTCAGCAACCCTAATTCATCAATCTCTTGCAATATCACTTCACTAGCTCTGTGAGGAGGAGGAGGTGTGTGTATCATCCTATTCTTAATGAAATGTTGTTTATTCATCTAAATGGATGATCTAGAGGAAGAAATTTCATGTGGTTGTCAAACCAAGATGTTTTCGCTCTATTAGGAAGATAAAATGCATCAAAACTATTGTCATAGTAAGCACAACCAATTTCCCTACTGTGCTTCATCCAAACAACATAGCATATGCAAGGAAATCACTAATAGTCCACGTCAAAGCTGTTTTCAACAAAAAAATTTGTTTCAGAGATACATTAATTTTATGTTTGTAATAATACATTAATTTTATGTTTTGGATTCGTAGGGCCTGACACAATCACCGTTAAGAACATATATGTCTCATTTATATACATCTATGGAGGCAAATTATAAGGAGCAATTAGGATTGACCATGATGAATATTGTTGATCGGATTGACTAAAAGGTTGGAATCTATCTATCGACAATCCTAACTTAACATTTCGACTTTCAGCTATAAACTCAAAGTGAGTGTTATTGAAATGTTTCCATGCTAGTGCATCCAATGGATGGCTCATTATTTCATCTTCCTATTCATGTTCATTATGTCATGTCATGTGAGATGTAGTAACATTATAGGCATATAGTCTTTGAAGTCTCAAAGTTAACAGGAAATAATACATCCGCTTTTAAAGTATTAATTTATGTTCCATAGAATGTTTTCTAGGTTTGAACCTAGATTGACTACAAAAGTTGCACTCTTATAATTTCACATTATGTCCCCAAAACAACATATATCCCAACTTGCAACAATCAATTTTTTCAACTGGTAAACCAAGACCCCTAATAAGTTTCTTTATATTGTAGAAATTATCAACCATTGCATGATCAGGAGGCAATGATTCATTATACCAAGTAAGAACTTTATCCAAACTTCGATCAGAAATATGCCTTTTAGACTTTATGCTCAAAATTTGAGCAATTGAAGATAATTGAGTCATGGTCTCAAATTTTGATTATAATTCTTGGTCAGCTGATTTTACTAAGTCAAAAAACTTTTTTAAATATGAGTTTGGTTCTTCTTCAGCATTTGCCATATTTTCCTGAAAAGGTATAACCGAATGCATCATAAACTATTGGGGTGAGGATTTTTAGTTAAACCCACATTATTTGTCATAATTCCAGTCGCCTCTTCAAACCCATCCACATTTATTGACGAGTTTACTTCGTTACCCCTTAAGGTGTTACAAATTAATGGTTGCCTACGTCATGTCTACTTAAGATTATTTAAAACAAACCTTCTCTTAACAAATGGCGATTCATTTCATCAACAAGAAGATAATAAATATGTTTGCACTTTCTACATGGAAATATATGCGGGTTGAGAACATGTATAGTGAATAAACGCTTCAACTCCCTCAATAAACTCAGGATTAATGAAACCGTCGGCTGTTAATCGTCTATACATTTAAGATCTATCAACATTACTAATTTTTGCAAAATTGTTATTTAAACAAGTGATTGTAATAAGATATAATAATCATTACAGTAGTATATATCCATATTAATCTTACAAAACTTTTGATCTTTATTGTACACATCATTACATCCTTCATTTGCCCTAAGTTTTTATAGGTCTCTGACCATTTCCCCTGCAAATTGAAACCAACCTATCCTATCATATGATTTCACAATTAGATAACTCAATCACATCCAATTTCACTTTAATCATTGGACAATCACCACATTCTAAGTCATAAGAACCTTATAACTTCATAGAATAAACCATTTAGGAAGATAAGACTTAATTGGTGGACAACATATGCGAGTATCAATCAAATAAAACAATTTGCCAACCAATATCCAGTAAGAAGTGACATTAAGAAGTTAAAAAAAACACCTACATATATTAATTCCAACATTAGATCAAGCAATCACATTGAAGTTCAAGATACTAAGTTTTAATTAATCACATTGACATTCATTTCCAAATGTTTCAACTTAAATAAACACAATGGTACGTGGCATTGTTAGACCAAATGAATTGAGAAAGCAAGTTCTCACTGTCACTTTTAGGCTCGTCAAATTTTTCACCGAAAAGTCTCATGGGAGTTGCATCACAGGTTTTTAGCGTATATATCATCCTAGGATTTTATTATGTAAAGAATTGTCATGTCAATTACGTAAATTTCTTATGTTTATATTAAGTTTGAATTAATCACATTGAAGTTCATTTCCAAATGTTTCAATTTAGACAAGCATTATGGTACGTGACGTTTTTAGACGAGATGAATTGAGAAAGCAAGTTCTTGTTGTCACTCCTAGGCTTATGGAATTTTTCACTGACAAGTATCATGGGAGTTGCGTTACAAGTTTCAGCCTATATACCATCCTATGGGATTGTCATGTCAATTATGTGAATTTCTTATGTTTATAATAAATTTGAATTAATCACAAGGAAGTTCATTTCCAAATGTTTCAATTTAAACAATGCCCAAACCTAAAAACTCATCAATCATTGTTGAAGGTAAAATTGCAAAGAACAATACAAAATCGATCACATTGTAAACATTACTTAGTTGAACGACTTATCTTGATAGATGCTTAATAGATGGATAATGGAAAACTACAAAGAAGACGAATGACGTTGGACATTTCTAAATGTTCTTCAACATAGAACACAACTTGCAAGAAAGACAATTCATGTATTCATGTATTTTTCATATTCTACATATGAACAACATAAAATTAATGGAAAAAATAACAATAATTCACATATAAAGACATAAAAAGGCATGCAACAATCATAATATGGACCTCATCTATAACAACAGATTATACAATATGCTCACACTTATTATAAACCTAAATTCAATTATAATGGTATAACACAAGCTCATAATCATTATAGGCCATCATACTAGTATTTGACACATGGTCAAAATTCTCATTGGTCCTAATTTTATGAAAGGAACTTATGATGCATATTCTAAAAATTCCCATTGGTCCTAATTGGAATATAACAATGATGGTTCCGTGATTTCAAAGAAAGTTTAAAATGCTAACCCAAAAAACTTAAGACGATTTGACTGATCATGTTCACATATATAGGAAACTCATAGATCTATATGATGTGTCTACTGCCATCAAATGCATATTCTTCTCTAATTTAATGAATGTAGCTCACTTACAGTCCCAAATGTCACCTCTAACATAAACTATCACTTTCTAATAATTAACTATTAAGTTCTTATCATATTTTGTTTGGAATATATGTAGCTGAAGAGACTCTATCTATTTAATATATCCAAATTAAATGCAAGAGGAAATACTGTGGAATTGTTTAAAGCACTTTAACTTTGCAGGGTTGACAATAGTAACTTCTGTAAATGTTTTATTACTTTTTAACACAATATGGGTCAAAAGTTTCATGAAGGTATAGATAAAGCATAAAATATTTAGATTAAAAAAATTGAAGTGAAATGTGAGTAGCACGATAAATAATAACAATGAGAATAGGAAGAGGGGACCCTCTTAAATTAAAGAGGCTAATATGATAAAGTTACAGGTAGATGAAGTAAAGTTGAGAAAGAAAAGATCAAGGAACAACTGGGGTAAATTTTTTATATGCACCTTAAACCAAGCAAAGATTTCTGAAGTCACCTTTTACAAAATTGGTAGTAAGTCTATGATTCGTGCTTGTAAAGACACCATGTTAGTAATTATTTTAATAAACAACTAATTGTTTAAAAGAATATTAGGTAATACATATAATGTTATAGATATTTTGTTTCATAATCATTATAAACATTGTAGATTACAAATCATGTCTATCATCCTCTTACAGAACTTTCATCGAATACTTGGTACGCTGTTGAAAAACAACATTACTTTGCCAACACTACCGACGTTGTTTGATTTTTTCGACAAAACGACAATTTCATTGGTGAATTTCATCGCTCATTTCTGTCATCAACATTGTCACCTATCTTTTCGACGACTTTTGCTATTCAAGCACTAAATTCCGTCGACAAAGTTTCAAGGATAAATTCCCTTTATATTTACTGACAAATTATTTTTTTACAAAAAATGTCATTTTTTCTGACAAGTTTATTGATGGAATCGAAGTTTAGTCACTAATTTATTACGAAATAATTTTCATCAGTAATTTTTAATTTTCTAGTAGTGCGTCTACTCGATTAATAGAGAAATTAATGTCAATAAAGTTTTGTAAAAATTTAAAGGTTTAGGTATTTAATTACCACTTTTAAAATTTAGGCTATAATTAAAATTTTTAGTAAAGTTTAAAATTTTTTGTCATTAACCCTAAATTCGAAAATAATCAAATTATGAAAGAAATCCTTAAAAGCCTTTGATTGATCCTAATTATTCGAGATGACTTTCCTGTACTATGACTTCACCAATAGCTTTATTCGATACATCCATGTGTACCTGAAATGGAAGATCAAACTCTGATAGCTTCAACACAGGTTCGGTTGAGATAGCAGCATTAAGTATTTCGAATGCCTCCTGACATTATCCTTTAACACTGATGTTTATCCTTTATGATCTTATCCGCCACACCTACTCCTTTGCATGGTAATTTTACTTAGATCTGTTTATACAAGACTCAGCCTTCCTTACGTGATCGTCAACCAACAACCTTATTTTCAAACATATCACGACCCTCGTAGTATTTAACTTTCACACTCGCAAGAAACTACGAAAGCAATAGAATATTCAAAGGCAACAATAAAGCAAGAAAGAGATACAACAAACTACCAACATTTATTACTTTTCTCAAAATATACAAAAGAATACTCTCTCAACTCTATGTGCGGAGTAAGGCTCAAATGAGCTATATATAGGCATCAAGGCTCAAATGGAACATTTCGGATGTACGTAGACTATCGAACCTTAAACAATGTAACAATAAAAAACAAGTATCTTGTTCCCTTAATTCAAGATTTTATGGACAAATTGTCGAAGGATGCAGTTTTCACGAAGATGGATCTTCAAAATGGGTATTGGCAAGTACAGATAGCCGAAGACAATAAGCAAAAAACAACGTATATGACTTAATATTTAACAATTCAACTCTTTGATAATTTAAATTAAATTCCAAAATATTCCTTATAAAGATAATCCTTAGAAACAATTTTCAAACATTTAGAAAAACACTTTTTCAAATTTATTAGATATTTAAATGAATTAAATCCCATTTTAATCAATTTAATTAAAATAAGGCTTAGAAACATATAAAAAATAAATTGAAAAGGTGTGGGGGTGTACACACCATATTCTATGGTACATGCGCCTCAGTCAATTCTTATCGTTGACTTTGTTACACGCACCAATAGCGTCTGCTTCCGGATGCTGTATTCCCATGTGGCGTACACGTCTTATGTACGCCCCATCATTTTTTTCATACTATGGTTTTGTATTTTTTACGTCATCATCTCCCTCTCAATTTCTTATCGCCTCCGCTTCTTAGTTTCGTGTCATTGTAGCCTAGGGTTTTCGATAGATCTTATCCTACCTACCTCATCTATTGGGGTTCCTCTACCTCCATGTTTCTTCTATTGTAGGCCAGTTATCACCCCCCACCAGTCGTCGTTGGTGAAAATCTACCGCAGGAAACACACGTCTCCTTTCGTTGTTCCATTTAAAAAACAACAAACCCACAAGCCAGAAACTCATTCAATCTCATTAAGCCAGAATTGATTCGTACACAAGACTATGGGCATGCAATTTTTTTTTCTTCAGAAACAACGATTATTGCAAACACCAGATTTTTTAACAACTATACAAGGTAATCCAATTTCTAGAAATAAGAGGGAGACATTATGTTTTCATAAATATCAAAACAACCATTCCCAAAGCAAAGAATTTTAGAAAATAATGAACAGTGAGGCAGACATTGTTTCATAAATAGAATAAAAAACCGTAATGTTTAATAGGTAGATTCATCAATGAATTAAAATTTTAAGCCTTAAATTTATCAAATCAATAATAATTAAGCAATTTAATCAAGTTAAACAATTGATGGAGGCTCTGATACTACTCTTGGAAAACCAAGCGTGATCGAATTACAGATGCAACAAAAAATAAAATTTTACAATGTTTGATCAAATCACAATAATTAAATAACTTGAAAAACATGAATCATAAAATAAAGGAATTAACACTTGATTCAAAGTTCTTGTTGAAACATTTTTGAAACCTTTTCAAGGTGTTAATCACAAGTTGTTCACACATTTAGTCTCTAACAATATCCACACAACGTTAAAAAAAAGTCAACTCTCTTAGAGGAAATAAACATCAATGCTAGCTCCCTTAGACTAATTTCTTATATATAAAAAAGCTTTAGGGTTTTATTTTTATTAAAATTAAATATCCAATTATAATTAAAATCGAACTCTAATTAGAATTTAATTAATTTTAATAAAACTAAAATTCTCATATTTGATCCTTGGAATTCCTCAAACTTCACAATAAAGTCTAACTTAATTTAAATTATTTTTTAACTACGTTTTATATGTGACTCATTAGGTTTTTAATATGTTGACAATTATCATAAATTATAATTCTAATTCATAATTAAAATTGTATAAAGTAAAACTATTTTTAATTTATCTTTAATTCTCTAATTAAATAACTTACAATTATTGATCAAGATTGACATCTAGTAACATGTCATGATCACCTAAATATTAAAGATGTCAAAATAGTTTGATTTAACCTATTTATAATGTACAATTTAGTCTTTTCGACATTTAATGTTCCAATTGATAGAGTATGGATATAATGTGCACTCTTTTAAATCCAATCATGTTCGTTCTTGCTAATTAGTAATTAATTGATAATTGACATATATCAATGTAGAATTTCTTAAATCAATGCTAATCAATAAAAATAAAAAATTATTTCTAATTACTTTAGATTGATGAATCCTTTATTTACTATTTCCATATGGTTCATACTATATTCAAATACTACTGACTGAGCTACCCTAAATATGATAAGTTATAAAGTAACATCAAAATATAGTAACTCTTACGTGAGATGCTTTAATAATTTCAAGTATAAGAATAAATTATATAAGTATCATAGTGGGAAGACTCGCAAATATATAAGTATTATTATTCGACAAACATTTACATATTTATTTAAGTATCTTCCTGTTTTAATTTTCAAGATTAATTACTTTCTTCGTAAAAAATAAACATAACATATGTTAATTTTACCGTTTCATCAATTTCTCATCTTGATAAAATTACAACTACGACCAATTAGGAAATAATATGTAAATTCAAGTTTAATATCATAATTATGTTACTGCATAATAACTATTATAGAAATTTTATTTTTAATATTAAAACATCAAATGTAATTAACATAATATATAAAAATAAAGAATATCTTTGTTAATTAAAATAATAATATCATAAATAAAATGATCACCAATTGATTGACTTTTGAGGCAAAAACTAACAATAATGTATGTGAACGGAATTTCCAAAGAAATGAATAAAATATTTTGAATATGATACCACAAACCGATAATTTCTATAGATGACAATCCAACGTACCTAAAGCGATACAGTTTTTGATCACCTTTTTTCCTTTTTTTTAATACTTTAATTGAAAGCAACGCAAAAGCCACTGACGTTTCGAATTATTTACTTGGAATCATCGTACGTGGGAACATAATATAATATGCTTTTGCGTCGCTCTTACTCAGCCTTGGAATTATATATAAACATTTATGCCTTTAAACATGTTTTGTTTTTCTTTTGGGTAGAATTTATCCAAATAATCAATGCCCTGGCTGCTAACACAAATTTTCTCTGTTCTAAATTCCCTATTTCAATCCTATTTTATTTTAAAATCACGTCATTTTATATATAAACACACATATAAATATATAAAAGAACGTTATTTTAAGATAAAATATGATTGAAACAGAGCAATTAAGACGAAAAGTCTAAAACCCAAATTTTCTCTTCTTATTTTGTAGAATCACCAACTTCATCTTCCTCACAATCTCCAAGTAGGCATCTAAAATCAATCCATTATTATTATTATTATTATTAATTCAACATATCTACATTTTGTACCTGACCTTTAAATTGTTGGATTTAAAATGATTTTCCTATAGTTTGAGGTGTTCAACTGATTTTCATTTTATAAATTTTAGAAATTACCAAATATCACCTATATTTAAGTGTTAATTAATATAATTTTAAGGAGTTTTAAAAATCTTTTTCAAGTATTTTTAATAGAGAATATTTAAAACGACAATCAATTAAATTGAATTAGTAAACATAATAACTCGGGTCTCCGATATTATTGCACGATCCCTTCTTAATGCGTTTTTATATAATGTCTTTTCATTATCTCTACATATGTACACCTATGGATATGGTTTTCATTAATTGAATCAGCATTACTTAATTCATATTAACCAGCGAAGGTCGTCGTCGATAATCCCTATCCTTAAGTTGGCATTCCTTGGTTAATTTTAAGATACCTTTTTAATTAATACCTCTGCTACACCTAAAAGTTCATCACCAACATTAGATATCGTTGCATGCGTGACAGCATTAATTTATTTATTGAACTCCTCCTTGTATACAGATACACATAGCTAGGCATCGCTTAATAGAATAATAATTAAGCTGGATTTATTAAATAAAATATCATCAATCACTTACCTGCCTTAATTCCAAGCTTAAAACTATCGACATGCTAGATGATTCACAAGCCGTGTATGACTGCGTCGGTTCTAGTTTGATACAACTAATAAAATATCATTGAAGTATTAATATAAAATTGAGAATACATCAGAGAGCTGGACAGAAAAAACCTGGTTTGCAATTTTGTGAACGTCGCATTTATTCTGAATGTGCCATTTGGATAGTTAGGATATATGCGTGTCGATTTATCATACCGTAAGTTGTGTTATGTATATTAGTTAAATGATATAGTACAAAAATATGAATTATATTGGTTTGACTTTGAATATTTTAAAAGCTTATTAATATTTTGAAACGAATTAAAAAATCAATAAATTAGAATGCTTACAAAGACGTCTTTGTCTTATTAGACTAAAATAACGGAACTAATCTTAAATTATAATATAAGTTAATTTTTGTCTTCACTTAATTGGTAAGTGTAATATTAAATGTGCATATTAGTTTTGTATGCCAATTGTTACAAATGTTTTCTTAGACACCGAGGTCACGTCGTTCATTAATAAAACCTAATTATTGAATGCTTATTGTCCCTCGAATTATTTAATTAGAATACTACAAAATTATTAAATAATAATAGAAAACAGCTAAAACCATAGAAAATAGCTCTAATAAGTTATTTATAGTCTCCTCCTCATTTTATAATTCGAAATCCTAATTAAATTGGATTAATATATCGCTTTTTATCTTTATCACATTAACTAATTGAATGACATGTCTTTATATAATAAGATTTAGGTGCATTATAACTAAAATGATAAGATATTATATTTAACATACATCTATATTTATGAAGAACTTGATCCTCCTATTTAACTTAGAGTTGATGTATATCTACTATTGCCACATTATTTAAAATCTCCCCTTGATCTTTATCCAATGAGTCATTCAAGTCTAAAGTCTTTCATAACATACTGATCTTCTGGTTCAGTGTATATTCATATCAAGTCCATTAGTCATAATCTATTTATTTGAGCACATATTAAGTTCTTGGGCTTTCACATGTCTCCCGCATGTATGTAATCTAGCTAATCTTTAATCCAAGGTCTATCTCAAACTATCTTTTAGTTTTATACCTGAATCTCGCATCTTGTTAAAGATTTTCGTCAATGTGCACCAACATATGTCAACATTGGATAACACCTAGTTTTCTTGCCTATTCACAAATTTTTTACTTTTTTGATATTTTGAGTGTCGAACATTAACCAAAACTCATCAATGCCTGCACGATTCCGTTATTTAAAACTTATGTAGGGTCTATCACCAATCTTAATCTATAATTGTTTCGTTTTCCTTAATAGACTAATTCCCATGTAATGTTATACCTTTGTCTCCCTTTTTTTTCCTTCCCTTTTGTTAAAATTCTTTTGAGTGATTCCTGTTGATAGTCGTTCTTTTCTTCTCGAAAGAATAGAAATGTTATTGGATACGGTAAGCACTCGGCAAGTGGAAGAAAAGAAATTCTCTCTTTTCTTTTCCAGGCACGATCGCCAGTCAAAAGTGTAATTTTGACCAAATGCTTTTTTTGTTCTTTTGCCCGAAATTTACATGACCCAAGCCGAAAGAAAGCCAAGTCGTGGATCCCTCCATTACAGTGACAGGATCAATAAGAGTCATCAAAATGCAAAGAAAGAATTTGGAAGAGGGAAAACGTGTGATTATATGATCTTCAAAAATAATTTATGGAGGACGTGAGGGCTGAAATTTTGATTCTCCTTAATGAAACCTATAATTCTAATATAGTTTTTCGTCGAATCAGTATATAATAAAAATTAAATAAAATTTAAAAATTTAAGAAAAAACTATTTTTATTTATTGAAGAAGCTAAATTTTAATTAAAAATTTGTTAAATAAAAATTAACTAGTTTATAAAAATTAGTCAATTAATTAATAAATTAGTCAAATTTTATAACAAAATTATTAATATAAACTAAATTAAAAAGTTAATCAATTTAAAAATTTTATACTTAAATCGATTAGTTTTTTCAATTATTATTTTTAATTGGAAACAAGAAAAAGACAGCAAGAAGCACAAAGAAGGCTGTTGGAATCACGAGGATATTGAAAGGAAAGGGGCCTAATGTATCAGTTCTACCAACTTCTTTGGCCTGTTGTGCAAGATTAGCAAGTGCTAACTTAAGGATAATGGATTCGAGTATTAACTATATGATATATTATATCCGAAACAAAGTCGTGTTGTCCGTGTTTGTAAGTTTACTTGATGGAGGTAGCGCAGATCCATTATACTCAAAAGTTGGTTTGGTTATCGAAACCTCTTTCAAATTTAGCCTAATATCATCTAGCAAATTGTTTTATAAAAGAATTATTTTAACGTTATTTTCCCCACATTTTGCATCTTAAAACGATTAAAAATTAAGGAGACTAAAAAAATTAAGGAACAGTTTGGTTTTATTTTTATTTTTAATAATTTTTTAATTTAGTATAATTATATTTTAATATAATAAAATAAATAAGAAATTTGTTAAATTATATTTTAAAAATATAAATGTTACTATCTGGTTCAGCCTGATTCTGACGAAGCTGCGCGTTGCTGCTTGGATCCATGAAATTAGTTAATATTAGCTCTAAAGCACCTGCAAAACAATGAAGGCACGCGCGGGGGTTGGTGTCCGGCAAGCCCCTCTGACGCTCAAGTTAGTCTTTTGTGAGGGTTTTGGATTGCTGTAAAGCCGAGAAAATTAAGGTTATAGTGTCGTACCTGTATTATGGCAGAATAATACCTTATATATGGCATAGACGCTAGGTTTAGGTCTTTACGTAGATCTTTACGT
>JAOSBK010000206.1:46333620-46350005 GCA_027568895.1 Erythroxylum shatona
AAAAAAAGACAACAAATTACTATATAACGGGTAAACGGGTAAACGGGTATGGGGGGTGGTATCTCCATACCCGCCCCGATACCCGACGGGTATTTTTGCTAACCCCCCATACCCGTCCCACGGGTAAAAATTCGCTCCCCATACCCGCCCCTGTTCGGGTAATTTTATCGGGTACCCATCGGGTTCGGGTACAATTGCCATCCCTACATTAAACTCATTTGCTTATCTTTTAATGGTCTGCCATGAATTAGTAGGTGTTGATTTCATGTAACTAACAAATGGCATTATTGCTTACGATCCAGTTAAGGCATACAACTACACGCAATACCAAAACATTAATTAATTGCATTTTCGTTTTCTTTTTCTTTGTTTGGTTTTGGTTATTAACTATTTGGCCTTTACAACATGTATGTGGTGTTTGTTGCTTGTTAGGTAGGATAAACCCAAAATTTTAAAGGGTGGAGTAATGTGATGTGGTTGTTTAATTAGGTCAACCATGTAAATAAATAACTACTGTTATTAAAGAGAAAATATTTTAAGACTTATTATATACACAACAAGCATATAATAGGATGCATGCGCATCAAACATTACGTCATTTGATGTTGAAGGAATAATCAAAAGACTGAAAGAGTTCAATTTCAATACATTACTTTGAAAAATATGAAATTACAAGTAACAACTCACAAGAGAAGGTGCAGGGAATCAAAGCAATGGCGTACAAGGATGCCTTGGAAAAGAATTTATTTACAAACTTAGCCATGACCTGATCATAAGTCTGTGAGAGTTGAGAGATTATAGACAATTTTTCCTTTCTATTTTATAAAAAGATTGTTTTTTTTAATTTGAACACGTAACCTTTTGATCACAACAAATTAGTCTATAATTTTCTTTTTGATAACATTCAAATTATATTATTTGTTAGGGTTAAGAATTAGGACGCTTCAACCGATCAAAATCAAATGATAGATTTCAATCTTAAATTTAAAATAAACTAGAGGTAGCCTATTTAGAAAACTTGTTAATAACTAAATTAAAGATATGTTCAAGAATAAGATATTTTATAAATTTATTATAAAATATAACTTGTAGAATTGATTATAAATCTTAGCACAATTTGACTTTATAATAAAATTTAATATCATAAAACAAATGTTTGAAACTAAATTTGTATAATCATAACCGGTAAAAAGTTTGAATTTGAAGCAGATCAAAGTTGAAGGGGAGGACATGTAAATATTAAAAGAAATGGAGAAATCTTAGAAAGTCATGAATATGTCGGCTCATTCGTAGCATCAACAACTAGCGAGACGAAAATCTCGAAAGACGATGGACTGGCACGGGGCGCGGGACCTTGAGCTGTGGATCTACTGTTGCTTTTTGCTTAATTAGGGGGGTTTTAATTTTATTTTATCCATAGAAAAAAACAAACTAACATAGGTGAGGTGACCTAGGGTAAGATTTTGTCACCATGTGAATACACACTTGCGCACGAGCGCATATTATATATGTGAAGATATTTCAAAATCATCCATAATTCTTAGGAAGTGACACTGAGACCTAACGGTGTAGAGAGGAGTCCTTTTCCTTTGAATACCGTGTTGTGTAGGTGTGTATGATAGTAAGTCAAATATCGGGAGTATTCATATGGAAAATGTAGGAGCAGGTAGGGTATGGAGAAAACTACATATGAATGTGAACTATCTGATTAAAATCGATCAATGATTGGAGTAAAGAAACTACAAAGCAGCGGAATACTCGCAATGAAAGCAGATGGATGGATGGATAGATTTCAGGGATAATGTACTGTCCCCCGCTTTACGCATGCCTTTGTCGTTTTATTATCTTCTTAGTTCTTACACTTCTTTTTCATAAGTAAATACTCAAACTTCCCAACTATGTAATAGTTAAATAAAAGGAATTCAATGAAAGTCGTTCAGGTCCATCAATTCTTACACTTTCAAGTACTAATCAAACAACAGAAATGCGTCGGGGGAGGGAAGTTTTGTTTGAAACGTGTACTTAAGGTAAATGGTTAGGTGGAAATTGGTTGGCTTACATCGCACCTTTGTCCCTTATGCCTACGATGACTTCTTAATTTAAGTTTAAACAATCGGGACCCAGGGGGAAAATAGTTTTAAACGGATACTTGATCTTTTGTCTTATTTTTTGTGTACCAACTTTGTCTCCTTCAATTTTAACTTTTCAATTATGTGGGATAAAGGATCTCAAGTGGCCTAAACGTACCTCTCACATAATTAAAAAGTTGAGATTGAAAGGGACAGAATTAGTACATAAAAAATGAGACAGAGGATCTCAAGTGGCCTAAACGTATCTAAATACGTTTCCATTTTGAAGGAACCAAACGTATCAAATAAAGAGCTTTGTTAATTAAATTAGCAAATTTGATAGATTGATGGATTTTGGTTCCAAATAAACGTAATTAAATTGTGTATACTATATATGCTCTTTATAAATTTGAAATATTTTAAGTTTTACTTTAGCAATTATAAATTATCATAATCAATGTGTTAAAATTCAAATATACGTAAAATAATATAATACAAATTTTTAATATACAAAGCTTAAAAATATTTATTATTAATTTTGTATATTTGGTTTATAATTTAATTTTAACTAATTTATTAATTTTCAATTTAATAGTTTAGAAATTGCATAATTAATTATCTTTAAACCTGATCACTAGAAAACTCAATTTAACTTTAATTATTTGAATTATTGTATATCTTATTGAATATGAATTCAATCTCTATTTAAACTTATTTTCATTAATATATAGAGAGGATAAGTGTACATATATTAAATAAGTCACTTATTAATTAGACCAACAAACATGATCAGATATTATTAATAAGTCATTTACTGGACCAAGGAACGAAATCGATTCTAACCTATTAGGGGGCTCAAATTATTAAGATTTAAGAAGTTTAAATACTTGATTCGTAAGGAGTTCATGATGCCACTTTCAGGGTTTGGTACTTGAGATTTATGAGCCTCCTACCCACTCCAATCACTGCTAAGAGGCTTTTCCGCTAGTTTTGACATCTGGAACCATACAAGGCTGTGCAGTGACTTAAATCATGCAATTTATTTCCATGATTAACCGATATGTATGCTGCTTTTTAATTTCTTATAGATCATGGGAGTCGAAGGACCCCAATATCTTCAAAAAGTCAAAAGTTGCTTCCATAATAATTAACATCACTACGTACTCATGATGTGATGTGATCCCTTTGGAATAAGTTTGCAGCTATGAAATCTTGTACATGTTTCTTGATGTACCAACAAATTTACAAAAAGAAAGAAAATCTTGTTGCTTGATCGACCAAACTTTGGCTTAGTAATTAATCATTGCTTATAAAAGACGTATCAATGGATAAATAATTCAAACTTTGGATTTGAATCACAACAGTAGATCAACCTTTTCCTTTATTATACATTGACCTTAATAGTTGGAAATTTTATACTTCAATGTTCCTTTTGCACGAATGAGAGAGGGGGAGATATTCATTTGAACATTTCATAATATGTACTTATCATTGAGGTGATATTTCTATTCGTGGGTAAATCAACAAAGAATGGGTGAGTCATGAGTGTTCTTTCTAAGGTTTCCACTTGCGCTTAGAAAGCGGCCTACTTCCCACCAATTACTAAACTAAGGCTGCAGTGAAACAGTTGCAATAAACTATCATGCATTCCATATAAACAACAACAACAAAATATGACAATGAGGGGTGGATCAATTGGTCCAGATTCATCACTTAAGACTCTTCCCTCCAAAGGAGATCTTGAGTTCGAGTCACGCCAAAGGAGAGGAAATAGGCATGTTCCTATTGATGATTCTCTATCCCCCTAGACAAAACTCCTTGATTGGATCAATTACGGACGCCTCACTTCCAGCGGCAGTGTGGGAGTTGGAGCTGTTAGGGAACTTGGGGGCTAATGGGAACCTGATGCTGAGCAGGGGAAGCCAGTGATCAATCATCAGTTGAACAATCTAGTATGTGAAGATTCCTTGTGCGCAGAAGTGTACAGGCCACGTAGGAACCTGAGGGATCTTGAGGTTCCAGATTTACATCCTCTAGGCTCTTGGGGTGGGGTCGTAGGGGCTTAGGATTAGCCTGACTAAGCCAGGATACCTAATATAATAAAAAAAAAAGAAGAAGGAAACTCGTCCCAGTGGGCACCGTCAATGTATTTATTATAATAACAAAGTTCACGAACCAAAAGTACCAAGTTGCCTCTGGTTGGGCACCAGAGAATAGCGCCGCAAAATTTTTAGAGTTGGGTCCATTAACGTTGGAGTTCTACATAGTTAGCAAGAGATTCTTGTAGCTGTAAGAGGACATTATATATGTTGTTATTAAAGGTCTTGTCCGTCCAAGTTGTCAGTGGCAATCACAAGGATGATATTGCTGTCAAGTTGAAATTTATGGTGTGTTGTCCTTTTAATCAACTGACATTTACAGTTGGGGTCGAGATCTCTTTCTAAAAGGCCAAATATGTACACGTATTTATCATAAGATATTAAAATCTTCCGAAGCATATTTTGGGGCAACTTGCATCGACAGCTATCAGCTAGCAGTATCAGCTAGCAGCCAAATTGCATTCCAATGCAAACGGTGAGGTTTAGTGCTACATATTAAACCCTACTACGATAGAAGGGGCCTTTAACGACGAATTTTTTCATAGGTAAAAGTTCTACAATCGTCGTTAATAGTTTTTAATTGCTGAAATCGTCGCTAAATCCCATAAACAAAAAACAAATATGATGTTTTACTCAAATCTTCGCTAATTATATTTTGCTACCAGTTGTACACATAGCGAAAAGGGATAGGCGACGATTTTGTAAATCATTGCCAATAATATTTTGCTACACTTCATTTTTGTAGCTAAACGTTATTAGCTACATTTGTTATTAATTTTTAGCAACATTTTCTGTAACCATTACAAGAAAATAAGCTCTTTTGTGACGTTTTAAAAACGTCACAAAAAGTCCTAAAAACGTCACAGAAGAGCATTTGCGACGTTTTAAAAAATGTCACAAAAAACATCATGAAATGTGGTGTAGGCAAAAGGTATCTGCGACTTTTTATGAAAAACTTCACAGAAAATAATGACATTCCCTACGTTTAAGAAAACGTCACTGAAAGTTTGGACAATCCGCGACGTTTTTAAAAAACGTCGCGAATTGTCTAACATTTTGTGACGTTTTAAACGCCACAAAAAGTGAAGAAATCCGCGACGTTTTTTTGGAAACGTTGCGGAATGTCTTCCATGACGTTTTTATTATTATTTTTATTAATTTTTCCATTTTTTCAAAAATTATATTAATTTAATAATTTTTAATTTTAATAATTATTTTTTAAAATACAATTTTTAATCTTATTTATTAAACAACTGTTTAAATTTTATTTATTTAATAATTCTTCAATTTTTTTAGTCCTATATACGTTTTTCCACTTTCTAGTGTTAAAATGAGGAACAATTACTCCACTAGAAAATACATATCAAACCAGAAGAATATGTTGAAGAAAATGTGCATTGTCAAAAAGGAAATGAATTAGGACAGTGGAGATTGCATCCAACTTCTGTCATTTGAACATAACCTACATCTATTATTGTGTACTCTTGCCCATAGGAAACGTGATTTACAAATTCCTGAAACAAATTTAGTCTTTAAAATAGTAATGAGAAGTGAAAGAACGGCAGGAATTATGCCTACAAACAGCAGGAACAACAATAATGGAGAAAAAGACCTAAGCAAAATTCTGGTACAAAGTACTATTTAGAATCGATGGTCAGTCTTTGTTTACTATTCATTTCTTGTAATCACTCTTTGAGTGAGATCAACCAATGCCCGCCTCGATTTTTTTACTTCTTCATCATGGGTTTCTGGTAGAGAATCAATAGCCTGTGCAGCAAGTTCAGTATGCTTTGCAGTTAACTCCCTCGTCCTTTGAATTCAGTGTAAACTTACAATATCAACACTTTCAGGTTTATCAAATCCCTGATCAACTATTGCACGCAACTGAGGAAACTCCTCCATTGCAAATAATATTGGAGCTATTACTATACCCTATAAAATTAGCCTATTCCTAAATCAGTTATTATGATCAATCATATAATAAACGTAAATCCCTTGGCTATACAAAAGCAAATAGAAACACCCTCTAACTTGCATGCATAAAGACCACTGATGATAAGTCTATAGTAATTTGGTGAAAAGAATAATAAGAAAAAAATCAACAAGAAGCACTAAATATAAATCTACAAACCAGATTCTTGCCATACTCAAATGCCAGCATTGCAACTTTTGTAGTTTGCCCAACAAGAAGTGCAATTGCCTTGCAGCTGTTTGAAATCAGGGATGCAGTCTTATAGTATGTTTTTTGCATACAATACTACATGCTGCAAGACGAAAATCAAAAGTAACACTATGAACGAATAGCCCAACAACTTACAACTCAGAAGAGTATACTACATAGACAACTAGGAGCACCTGTAATCACTGAACATGTCAAACATTGATAATGCTATAGTCATGAATCATTTGCATCATACTAAAAAGTTGCAACCTCCATTTCTATTCCCTATAGTCATGACTTCATCCCAAAAGCAATGTCATTTCTCTATGTTGTTGACCAAAATGAATTAAGTCATACATTGGATATAGTAAAGTGATCGTAATTCAAAGTAAGACAAACAGAAACTAAAAATATCAGGAGGTACAACCTAGACAAATTTATTTGACATTTGACTAAATCACCATCAATATGTCTAATCTTGAGAATTCATTATGACAAACAAATCTTTAATCGTTGATTCAAGGCTCTCAGATAAATAAGAATATGAAACTTCCCAATGATGGTCCAGTACAATCTTTCACAACTCATTAGTGCGCATATACTTGCATTCTATAGCTCCAGGTAAACAGAGAATAGAATGTAAGAGGACAAACTCAGGCCATTTTCAAACGGTGCACTTATGATAGCAATCTTTCCTTTCTGTTGTGCCCGTCTTGCAATTAATGCTGATTTTTCAAATCCACCAACAACATTTGGCTTAATGACCTGGAAGCACCAAAATACAAATTAAATAAGGAATAACACTAACAAGTTATTCTGCAGTAACCGCAGTACTTTGAGGACACATCTTGCTAGAATAAAAATACAAAATTTGAACTAATAAATTTGTGGTCATGTCATGAAAGAATATGCTTTCTCTAGCTGAAAGATTTAGTGATAGTTTTGATTATTTCAAGTCCTAATTCCCATCTAGGAAGTGTAAGAGGTCTCTTATCTGTGTATTAAAAATAAAAAAGGAGGGGATACCATGAGCAGAAGGGTAGCAACAACAGCTTGAACAAATTGATGGAGGAGAACACCCATAATCACGGTTTTCATGGCTACTCAATTCTTCTCATCGTCGTCTTGTTTCGTGTGCAATCTATACATGTTGATGAAACATCCCAGAATAGTGTATGCAAGCCAGAGTGCAACCAGTAAACCATCCCATCGGAGATTTCAAAACCCTCGTTTGAAAACATGAGACAGGCATGAAAAGATCAACTTCTGAAAAAATAACGACAACCACAAAACGCAGTGAAACCAAAAAGATCAGAACTTGAAAAATTGTAAAGATTATACGATTGATTTGATATTTCTTTATATTTATGGAAATTATAGTGATTTGGGTTTGATTGGCAAAAACTAAAACGGCAAAAATTACAGAGCATCGATACAATAAAGATTAGGGTATGTGAGAAGAAAAGATTCCATGAGCTGAGGAATCACAAAGGAAATGGGAAAAGAAATACATTAAATTTACTTTTTACCTAACTCAAATCGAGGTTGGAGTCGAGGGGGTCATTGGGAGGGCGAGGTCGTAACGGTCGATGGAGCGAGAGTTCCGGTCAACGAGAGCGGCGGCAGAATTGACAAACACCGCCATGGTGTCGTCATCGAAAAGCAGCGCAAGGCGGCCCACTACTTCCAGATCCATAGCAATGCAGAGAGAGAGAGACAGGGAGAGATAGAAACCCTAGAGATTGGTGTCTGTTTACTGAGACAGGTAAAGAAAGGAGTCAAAACCACAAACCCAGCAAAATGAAATAAATGTAAATCTAAAACCCCTTAAGAGTTAGGAATATACCTCCTGAATATTAAAGAGAAACAAAAAAGTCACTAAAGTAGAAGAGGGAGATGATGATAGAGAAGAAACGACAGAGAAGAAACCTATGGGAGATGAACGCGTGAGAAAAAAACTTTAGTGTCGTTTTAAAAGACAAAGGCCATCAATGACGTTTTGTACAACAAAACGTCGCCCTTTTTATACTGTAACGTTTTAAGAAAAAAATGTTACAAAAAATATTACAAATCTACGACATTTTTGTAAAACGTCGCGAATTATGAAGACTTTTTGTGACGTTTTTAAAATGTCACGAAAAGTCTTTACAATCTGCGACGTTTTATTAATAAAACGTCGCGAATTATGTGTATTTCTTGTAGTGTATATGATCTGTAAAAACAATAACATATGAGCCTAAAAGATAGGAACGAAATTTCTCACATACAAATACCACAACAAGCATCTCTTTTTTCGTAGTTGTGTAATTCAGTTGTGTTCCCATTAAAGTCTTGCTTGTGCAATAGATGGCATATAGCCTTTTTTCCTTCCATTGACCAAGGACATAACCAATGGCATGATTGCTTGCATCACACATAATCTCGAAAGGAAGAGACCAAACTGGTGACATCAGAATAGGTGCTACTATAAGTGCCTTCTTCAACCTATTAGAAGCGTCCAAACAAGCATCATAAAAAACAAAAGACACATCTTTAACTAATAAATGAGTTAAGGTTCTAGCAATAAGAGAAAAATCCTTAATGAATCATCTGTAGAACCCTATAGGACCAAGGAAGGCCCGAATGCCCATGATATTGGTAGGAGGTGGTAACTTTTCAGTTACTTTAGTCTTAGCTTGTTCCACCTCAATCCCCTTACATAAGATCTTATGGCCCAATACAATTCCCTTTTGGACCATGAGGTGACACGTTTCCTAGTTTAGACTAGATCAAACTCCTCACATCTTTGAATCGCTCTATCTAAATTAAACAAAAAATGATTAAAAGAATCTCCAAAGACAGAAATCATCCATAAATACCTCTATGAAGTTATCATTCATGTCTGCAAATATGGCTATAATGCACCTTTGGAATGTGGTAGGTGCATTACATAAACCGAATGGCATCCTCCGATAAACAAAAGTCCCGTAAGGACAAGTGAAATTGGTCTTCTCCTAATCCTGTGGGTGTATAACCACCTAATTAAGTATCCATCAAGAAAACAATAAATTGCATGGTTAGCCACCCTCTCAATCATTTGGTCCATAAAAGGTAAAGGGAAGTGATCTTTCTTAGTGGCCAAATTGAGCTTTCGGTAATTAATGCATGCTCCCCAACCTATAGTGATCCTAGTGGAAATCTTTTCACCTTTTCATTTTCCATCATCGTCATGCCTCCCTTCTTAGGCACACTATACCAAACTCACCCACTCACTATCTGAAATGGGATAAATAATCCTTCCATCCAACAACTTTACTACCTCCTTCTTCACAATCTCTTGCATATTTGGATTTAACCTTCTCTATTACTCTCTCATAGTTTTACACCCATCTTCTAGATTAATCTTATGCATCACCACATTGGGGCTAATCCCCCTAATATTAGAAATTTGCCACCCCATAGCTCTCATCCTCTTCCTAATGGTCTCCAGCACTCTTTTCTTGCTCAAAATCTAATTGGTTCAAGATAATGATAGGTAAGGTATGGTTCTTACCTAAAAAGGTGTATCTTAAATGGGAAGGTAAGAGTTTAAGCTCTAAAGTGGGGGCTTTAACAAAAGAAGATGGTGTAGGTGTATATGTTCTCTCCAACTTCTCTAACTCAACTTCCTCATATAAATCCTCTTCTCTCACACTCTCATCCTTATGCACTTCAGTAACTTCATTAACTTCCTCTTCAACCTCATTTACACATTCATCCATAACATCAATCTTTATACATACATTACCATCCATCAGTTTCTTCAAAGATTTAGACAAATTAAACTCACCTTGCTCATCACCATTCCTCAAAACAAGTTTCCCTCATGCACATTAAGTAATGCCTTACTAGTATTCATAAAGGGCCTACCCAAAATCAATGGACAATTTTTATCATCATCAAAATCCAATACCACAAAAATCAACACGAATAATAAATTTATCTACTTTTACCAACATATCTTCTACAACTCCATATGGCCTCTTGATGGATTGATCTACAAGTTGAATCAGCATGGATGTTAGCTTGACCTCTTCTAGTCCTAATTTCCTGAAAATGGAGAAAGGCATAAAGTTAATGCTTGCACCTAAATCACATAAGCATTTAGAAAATTTAAAGTCACCAATAACATATGAAATCGTAAAACTCCCTGGATTTTGTAGTTTTGAAGGCATTGTTCTTGAGATAATCAAACTACAATTCTCCATCAAAGTGATCATTTGATTATCCTCCCAACTACGTTTGTGTGTCAGTATGTCCTTTAGAAACTTTAGATAGTTGGGCATGCACTCCAAAGCTTCCATCAATGATAGGTTGATTTGAAGCCTCTTTAGTTTCTCTAGAAACTTGGAAAATTGAGTGCCCACCTGATGTTGCCTCACTCTTTATGGATATGAAAGTTTGGGCTCACATGGTGGTGGTGGCACATACGACTTGTCTTCCTCTTTCTCTTCTTGAATCTCCTTACCTTTCCCCTTTTCTTGGCTATACTTTTTCACATTTGGTTCCTTCATCTTCTTGCCACTTTGAAGTGTGATAGCCTTCAATTGTCCCTTTGGGTTGGCCTTGGTATTGCTTGGTAAGCTATCTGCACTTGTAGAAGACATAGCATTAGCAAGTTTACCTACCTGTACCTCCAAGTTGTGGATGGATGAGGCATGGTGCTTCACTATTTGATCAAACTTTGCCTTCATCCTCTTTTAACTTTCTTTATGGCTCAAAAATATTCTCTTTTGGTTCTCTTCTCAATTTGCCATTCTGGATCCCAAAACATCCATCAACTTGTCCATTTTGTTCTCTAAAGATCCAAGTTAGTCTTGCTAAAATCCTGGAGGTCCTTGCAGTCTTGCTTGGCCACCTACATTGTTAGTATTATAAGAGAAATTTGGGTGGTTTTTCCACCACATATTATAAGTATTGGAGTACGGATTGTTACCTTAGTGTGATTGGCCTAAGTAACTTACCTATTCAGTTTTACTATCTACTAATAAAAAGCATTTTGTTGTGTAATGGTTGTCCTGCTCGCATAACTCATACTATGATTGCATAGCTTTGGCTGTAGATGAAGATGCTCCATACATGTTGCTCAATTGCTTGGTGAGGGCTATGATTTTTGCCTACAAATTAGTAAAAAAGTCAATTAGGATCATACATTTTTGCTCCTTCTGCCTCTGTTTACTCCTCTCGCTCGATTGCTTTCCAACTCTTCCAAAAGGTCATGCACTGTATGGATAGTTTTCCCCATCAAAGATCTTATTACAACTGCATCTATAGTCCCTCTTGTGCTTTGATTTACACCATTGTAAAATGTTTGCATGAGGAATTCCCTCAGAAGGTTATGGAGGGGACTTCTCTGTAGTTATTTAAACCTCTCCTAAGCTTCATATAAAGACTCCCCATTGTTTTGTTGAAAATTTGTGATTTCCTTAATGATCCTTATTGTTTTAGTCAATGAAAGAATTTGGTAAGAAATGCCTGGGCTAGCTATTCCCAAGTAATAATCTGCCCTGAGCTAAGTGAATTGTACCACACCTTCGTTTGATCTCTGAAAGTGAAAGAAAATACTCGTAACCTCACGGTATCGTCAGACATCCCATTAAACTGAAAAGCTCCAAGCAATTGGTGAGGTGGGCATTATGATCCTTATTAGACAACCCATAGAACTGCACACTACTTTGAAGAATGTTGAGGAGTGCTAGCTTGATCTCGAAATTGTTAGCTTGAATCATTGGCCTTGCAACTCCTTGAGGGACTGAATCCTAGTCTCATAAAGACCATCAATGTCGTTTCAGCCTCTCCTTGTTCCCCTTCTTCCACCATATTTCTTTGCATAATGTCTTAGCGCTTCACTCTTCTTAACTGTTGTTCGTGCCTTGTGATATCTATTAACGCTTTGTTACAAAATTTAGTATTCCTTCATGTGGTCCTTGTGTTCATGCACCTACAAAGACATAAGGAAAATATCAAAAACTCTTAAATCATAATCACCCAAACTAGACAAGATGCTAAACAATCAATTCCTGACAACAGTACTAAAAACTTGTTAAATGCAAAACACACTACTAGTTTTACGCTCAAAACTGCAAGTATACAGGTTGTACTTGTAGTTGAAAGCAGATATCGATCCCACGAGGATTGTGCTTAAGCACCACTTAATTTAGGTTGTTCTTTATTTAAGAAATTGTTTTAATCGAATTTTGAAAAGATAAATAAAATAAAGACAAACTAAAAGTAATAGGGAACAATGCAACCTAAACCAAAATCATAAACTAAGACTTGGAGAAAATCAAGATTAAACATTAGTACTTGTCATTATCTTTATTTGCTCCCCTCTGATTAATTGATTCAATTTATGATTGGCCTAAGATTTCCTAAAATTCTAGCTACCCTCTCTTAAGGTGTAACGAAATGTCACTAGTTAAACAAATTATCTTACTATAACCTATGTTATAATTTAAACCATTCTCTAGAGATAATGGACTAGGTAGCTACTGTTCAAATGAATTGAAAGGTTGAATACAATTTATTTAAAATTGGCTTAAATTGCTTTATTCATATCATCTTGAGTAAGAGGAACTCAAGAATTTTCAAGAATTGCAAAATGAAAGATATTACCTTTTGACATAACATATAAATGGATTAAAGAAATTCTAATCACTAAAAAGGTGGATGCGAAGATCATCCTTATCATGCATTCAAAATGAAGTACCACTTTGTTACCAAGATATACTAATTCCCACTTCCCACTTCCCACTTCCCACTTCCCACTTCCCACTATATGTGACCAAGATATACTAGTTCTTACTTAGTATTAGATATAATAGTTTCCTATAATCTCTCACAAGCTTGCTAATATATTTCAATTCTTAATCTATTAAATAACTAACACTCAATTGTCTTTTTCCCTGAGTCGCTTTATTATGAACTTCTACTTGAATATTTTTTCTTTATAGATAAAAAAGTAAGACACATTTATAGTTTGCACTTCTCTTTATTTGGTCATTACAGAATTTCCTCAAGTTCTTGTTTGGAAAATTTAACTATTACTTTAAAAAAATCATAACCTACTATGAAACTAAAGAAACTAAATGGATTTTTTTAAATCAAAGGTCCTTTTGATTATGTGTTTCTCTAAGTACATTATCTACCTTTTGTAAGATAATCATTCTAGTTTATTTCAAAGTAGTAGCTAGGTCAAACATACTATAGTCCCACATTTTGTTAGCTTTAAAGATTCATATATATTAAGGTCTCCACCTACTACTTATGCTTTATTATGCATGATTATGGAAATAACTAATATACTTTCCAATAAAGACTTGTTAACATGAAAGCTATAAGCTCTATGTGAATGTAAGAAAAATACGAAATAAGAATTGACTAGATAACACTAGGTATGGATGATTTGATTTGAGGAACAAGTATTCTCAAAACTTTTAGTTCCTATATTCTTAAATAAGTAGATGCCATTGTTAGAAGAAAGATCTTATTTACTAGAACTAAGCTAAGTTATAGAAATCTTTTTTAGACAGTGAACAATGAGATCCTTTACTCTTGCTTTTATGTACTACTATAGTAGTTGGAATCCTTTTAGCTCTTATGTTGCTTGCGGTGAATAAAAATTTATATTTGGTGTATTTTAGGTAAAGTGAGTATTAACAATAACTAACTCCAGCTTATATACTAAAGTGTAATGAAATTCTTTATAAATATAACCCGCTCAAGTTTGAGCTTTTAGAGGATCTAACAGACCTAACTTGATATATTTGTTAATATAAAACTCTTGAAATAGGCCTAGTAAAAACATATAAAAGTTGAAATGATGAAGGGATAAAGGTTAGAGAAAGCCTTTCATTAGTTTTCAATGAAGTAAATGAAAATCAATATTCAAGCATTTTGCCTTTTCATAAAATACTATCACTATAACAAGACATTTTTAGCTACAATTTTTGACAAATTTTGGCGACAATTTTCAAGCTCGTGGACAAATGTCTAGCCTTTTGTGACGTTTCACTAATCAACAAAAAAGAAACAACATTTTATGACAGTTTAAAGATTTCATCACCAAATGTTCAACATTTGGTGACGATTTGAAAAATTTGTCGTGAAAAAACTAACTTTTAGCTATGTTTTCTAAAATCATCGCCAAATGTTTGAAAATTTTAAAAAAAATTAAATGAAAGTCGTTCTCGTTTCATTTTAAATGAAAACTCTCATTCCTTTACTTCTATCATCATCTTCCAGTGCATTTTGTGCTCTCCTTATGTTTGCCATCATTGCCGTCTTCTTCCATTGTCTATCATCTTTGTCGTAGTTAGTTTAGATATGTAATCCATCCTTTGCGCTCTAGTTTTTCTTCTAATGGTGATGTTGTTGTTTTTTGTTATGTTTTGTGTCAAGTTATGTATGTTGTGGTTTTCTTGATGATTAATGTGTGTTGTCATAATAATAAAGATGGTAAGATGGGTAGTGTGTCCAAAATGGGTTGACTGAAGCTTGAAATCAAATATGAAGGTTGTTTGACTACTGCCTATTATGTCTTTGATAAAATTTATGTTAAAGATTAATATTAAATGAATCTTAGGGATGAAGTATTCTAGTTCATTTCTTTTTTAGGTTTTCTATGTAATTTGCGTCTTCGGGAGTTATTTGACAAAAAAGAGCATGAAGATAACAAAAAGCAAAAGATACCCTATGGATATGATGAATACATGCTTATTTTCTTAAGGGTAGAAGCTTAAGGGGATGAATTTATAAACAAACTACTTTTTGTTCATGCCTTAATTAATAAAGTCAAAGGAATCCTTAGCTAAATTATTCAAATGTAAGATAAGGAATTGGAAAAGAGTCATTTTAATTAGTTTAATTTTGTTTTTATTTTAGATGAAGTCCGTTAAAGAAACATATTTGGCAAGAATTGATGCTTTATAAAGGAGTGACAAATTGTCTATAAGCTATTTGATGAAAGGTCCCCCAAATAAATTTGTGTTGGTTTAAAAAGAGAAGGGTCTTTTATATAGTGGCAAGTTTTTCTTTAAGTCCCCCTTCATTTAAGAGGATTGAAGATGCATCGTTTTCCTTACAATTCCTTCTTTTATAAAGCATGATGTTTAGTTGTTTAGTCTCACTTTAAAAGGCATTGATCATGCTTATGATTTCTTCCCACTTTTCTTCGTATAGAAGTGTTTCAAGGTCAAGAAAAAAGTTGAATCTTCATTTTAAGTATGTTTAAGTTTGAGAAGTTTCCCTTCCTATATTGCATTTATGGTTTTCTGTATTATTTTGATTCCTAGCTACTAGTTTGACATGTAATGATATTACTTAAACTAGTGTTCTTTATTTCTTAACAGTTTCGTTGTTTCATAATCTGCATTTTCTTTCTCTTTTGTTCATTTCTGTATGTATGGAATCAATTATGGAAATTAGCATGTGCTAAAGTTTTTGTATATACCATCTGCTATAAATATCTTCATTTATGGACTTTTTTGTACCTTTACAATTTGTGTAATGCCGGACTCTTTGAACCATTTTGTATTGGTTTGTATTTGGAGTTGCTACTATATATTGATATATATGTGGTTGTATATGAGTTCAAAGATGTATTTAAATCCTTTTAGGTATACATGTCAGTGATTTATAATGTTATATGCCCTTACATGAACTTAGAGTTCCTTGGTATGCGAAATCTTGGAGATTTCTAACATATAAGCTTCTAAGTGTGTACAACCGAGTCCATTGGATGGATATGACCATGGTGGCTGAGTTAAATGTGTTCTAATGCCTTAAAGGTAATTAGAAATGATTTATAGATTTATTGAACACATAGAAAGCTTATCTCGAAAAGTTGATGTACATAAGGGCTTATTTGCCAATTGTTAAAAGTTAAAGCACTTAATTGTAATTTTTCAATTCTTGGAGAATCAATATGTAACTTTATAAAGTTAAGGGTCTTAATGTAGCGCCCAAATTAGGGGTTAGAATATTAAAGGAAGTTAGTACGAATTATGTTTGTTATTTGCTTATTAAATATTTGCTTAA
>JAOSBK010000206.1:46350105-46361050 GCA_027568895.1 Erythroxylum shatona
CTAGGCTCTTGGGGTGGGGTCGTAGGGGCTTAGGATTAGTCTGGCTAAGCCAGGATACCTAATGTAATAAAAAAAAACAACAACAACAAAATATCCTGAAAGTGAAAGCATTTCTTTTCGCTGCCATTATATTGATAATTGAAATCCGATTTCTCATGGTAGTGTCAATAAATAATATTAAACTCTCTAGTTACCCACTCCTCTGTGAATTAGAATTGCCTATCTTAAATATGCAGACAATATTGTGTAAGTTTTTCATTCTTGATACTCAAACATCAAAGATATAAATCATGAATCATATCTAAATCATTTATGTTCATTCAAATTTCGAATATAGTAATAACTGCATGGATGAAGTGAATAAATCACTTACCTTAAGTGGAATTCGTTATGATGTAGAGAGAAAGCTTTTATCGATTACGAACTAGTTTTTCTCTCTTAACCCTCTTTCTGTACGATAGCTTGATGGATAACCCAATACACAAATACCTACATTTTGTATTTGTTTTGTCTGTACTTAATTAAGATAGAGAGAGGAATAGTTTATATACACTTCTTTGTTTATATTAAATCTTGTGCGTCTATCAAGTACTAAATTAATGGTCAAGATTTAACACACTATTAAATTAAGAAAATCTAAACCAAGTTTGATATGGGCTTACAAAAAATATGGATCATAACATTAAGCTATATTTCTTACATTTTTCCACTTAGCCGGTTGTTTCATCATTATATTTAATAGTATAATGTAAGGTTAGCAAAAATTAAATCTTATAAACCATTAACATCATAAGTACCTCAACACAATAAATCATGCAATGTGGGTTATGGCAGTCATACAAAGTATAATCGTATACTCCATTCCATATACCACTACGTTAAGAACTTATTATGTTTATGTTCATAAGTTGTATATAAACAACATACAATCCACATACTTGTTATAATAATACATATAAATTTCTTATTCAAACAATCATGTATATATAAACATAATGAATAAGAAATATAAAATTCAGAAACATAATATTATTGAGCTTAAGAGTGCTAAAACATCATCATCAAATATTTTTATCAATCAATACAACCAAGACCCATCCTAAACACATGGTCTTTGAATGCCTTTGATTGTAAACCCTTAGTTAGAAGATATGCTATCATGAGATCTGTCCTAATATATTCTATATGTACTCATTGTTTCTGAATCTCCTCTTTAACAACAAAATACATTAATTCTATAAGTTTTGTGCCTCTAGAGTATTTGTTGTTTTTAAAGAAGAAAAATGCTGCAGAATCATCACAATAAATCTTTAGTGACTTTTTTATTGTGTCAACAACCCAAAGCCCTGAAATAAAATTTCGCAACCATAATGCATGAATTGTAGCCTCATAATAAGATACAAAATTTGCTTTCATTGTGGATGAAGCAATGATAGATTGTTTGGCACTTTTTCGTGAGATTGCTCATTCAGTTAATAGGAATAAATAGTCAAACGTTGACTTTCTACTATCAATACACCAGACAAAATCTGAATCTAAATATCTAATTACTTCTAAATGATTAGACTTCTTATAAGTAAGCCTGTAATCTTTTGTTCCTTGAAGATATTTCAACACTTTCTGTGCAGTCTTCCAATGATCAATACTAGGATTACTTTAATATCTACCCAGTATCCCTACTGCAAAACTGATGTCGGGTCTTGTACAAGTTTGTATGTACATCAAATAACCGCCCATAACAAAACCGTATGTAGTTGTTTCCATTTCCTTACGTTCACATCATTCTTTGGACATTGCATAAGATTAAACTTATCTCCCTTTTGAATAGGGACTAGACCTACTGAGCACTTGCTCATGTTAAATTTCTCAACAATTTTCTCAATATAGGATTTCGGAGACAATCCTAATAAATCTTCTGATCTTTTACGGAATATTGAAATTTCATTCACATAGGATGTCTCTCCCATATCTTTCATTTCAAAATTCTTAGAAAGAAATTATTTAGTCTTATGCAACAACCCAAGTCATTAGTAGCAAGCAAAATGTCGTCAATATACATAACTAGAAATATAAACTTACTCTTACTGATCCTTGGGTAAACACACCGATCAACAGTGATTTCCTCAAAACCAAAAGAAGTAATGGTATTATTAAGCTTAATATACCATTACCTGGAAGCTTGTTTATGTCCATATATTGACTTCTTCAACTTACACACTGTACTTTCTTTACCTTCAATGGAAAACCTTCAAGTTGATCCATATACTTCCTCCTCAAGATCTCCATTCAGAAATATTGTTTTCACATCCATCTGATGTAGCTCTAAATCAAATTGAGCCACTAATGCTAAAATTATTCTCAATGGATCTTTTTTTGAGATAGGTGAAAAAGTCTCCTTATAATCAATGTCATCTTTCTGAGTGTAACATTTGACAACAAATCTAGCTTTACATCTTTCAACATTGCCATTTGAGTCACGTTTGATCTTAGAGACCTATTTACAACCAACTCGTTTAGAACCTTCTGGCAAGTATACAAGACCCCAGACATTCTTTTAAGCCATTGATTTCAACTCTTCTTTCATAGCATCAATCCATCTTTCAAACTTATCACTGCCTATGGCTTGCGAAAACGAAATAGGATCATTATCAATGCCACAATCATAATCCGACTCTTGTAAATAAACTACATAATCATCATAAATACTTGGGCTTCTAACCCTTACAGGTTTATTTAAAGCGATACCAACTGATTCATTTACATGAGTCGATGGTAAGTTAGGTTCTTCATAGGGTACTTCTTCATTATCCAAATTTTGCTATTGATTATTTTGATCTTCCAAAACATGAACAACATTTGTTGTAGTTACATGTTTAAGGACATTTATGGGTAATAGAACATCAACCTTTATTTTATTAATATCTACAACTTGATTTTTAGCACTCCCACTAACCTCATCATTTTCTAAAAATTTGGCTTTGGCAGTTTCAACAATTCTAGAACTATGGTTCAGATAGTAAAACATGTACCATTAGACTTCTCTAGGTAACCAATAAAGTAACTGCTAACTATTTGAGAATAAAATTTTCTTTCATGTGAATTATAAATATGTGCTTCTGTTGGACAACCTCAAACATACAGGTGTCTTAAACTAGATTTCCTTCTAGTCCATAACTCCAAAGGATTTTTAGGAATTGCCTTACTAGGAACCTTGGTTGGCAAATACGTAACAGTGCTAAGTGCACACATCCATAAACTTTTGGGTAATGAGGAATTACTCATCATACTCCTAACCATATCCATTAATATTATATTTCACCTTTCTGCCACATCGTTTTGTTGCGATTTGCCTAACATAGTGTACTGTGCACAAATGCCATGATTTTCAAGAAACTTAGCAAGCAGACCAGGACACTGTGCAGATTCATCATATTTTCCATAATACTCACCACCTTTATCAGATCTTATAATTTTCACTTTTCTTTCTAACTGCCTCTCAGCCTCTTTTACAAACAACTCAAGGGTATTTACAGCTTGAGATTTTTTATGCACTAAATAGATATATCCATATTGTGAAAAATCATCTATAAAGATGATGAAGTTAATGGAATAAGTGTCAAAAGATCTGCAAATGTCGGTGTGTATTATTTCAAAAAGCTGACTGTTTCTCGTGGCTTCTTTCTTGTTATGTTTAGTTTGCTTTCCCTTAATGCATTCCACGCATAAGCCAAGATCAGTAAACTCTAGATTCGATAGAATCTCATTCTTTACTAATTTTTCTAACCTTTCTTTAGACATATGACCCAAACGTTTATGCCAAAAGTAAGTAGAATGTTCATTTGCCAAACTACGTTTCATTCTAACATTATGATTAACAATAAATAAGGATTCAGAAGAAACATCATCAAGTTTCAATATATATAAACCATCCATAAGCATTCCATAAACAATAAAGGAGTTATTCTTATACAAATTGAAACAACCATGTCCACCCTATAGGTATATCCATTAGCATCAAGTCTAGAAACATAAATTAAATTTCTAGAAATTGAAGGTACATAGAGAGGGTTTACTAGATCTAAGTGATGCCCAATTTCTAATGTCAGCCTGTAAGTCCCTTCACCTTTAATTGGGGCCTTCATTTGGTTCCCAATAAACAGAAAGTTGCTAGTTGGGCTTATGGATTGAATTGTAAAGAATCCCTACATAATATTAGAAACATGAGTAGTTGCACCAGAATCAAACCAACAAGTATTAGAAGGAACTTCAGACAAGTTTTATTTAAAGAATACAGAAACATAATGTATACCTTTTTTTTGAACCAAGCCTTACGTTTTAGGCAATATTTTTGATAATGTCCTTCTTTCTTGCAGAAGTAGCATTTATCTAACTTTTGTCCATTTCTTTCAACATCAGCAATTTGTGGAACTTTAGTAGGTCCTTTCTTCTTAAAATTCTTATTCTTTAGTTTGAGTTTCTTTCAGCTCCTTGACTCATTAGGTTAATAGAATGAACTTTTTGTTTCTTTAATCTCGCTTCTATTAGTCATATTAAGGACATGTTGCTATATACTCTTTGACTCATCAAACTTCATGGTCGTGAGTTCAGCCATAAGTGTCCCTGCAAGTGCTTTATCGATATAACAGAACTTATCTTCCATAAGCTTAAGAAAATCTTTAGCATTATGATTTTTAGTGCTAGGAAGAGTAGACTTAATGTTGTTGGCAATCATCATTCGCATAAAGTTCAAACATAGCCTGTTAGACCTTGCCCACGCCTTATAATGTGCCTTTTCAGCCTTTGTACTAGTATCATCAAGGTCAGAAGGCTTATCCTTTAATAGCACCAAGTTAAGATCCAAAGCACCTAAATGGAAAGTGATTTGTTCGCTTCATTAAGAGAAATTCACACCAGTAAACAAGGTAACAAAAGAAGCTTGAGAGTGAATGCTAATAACTGCAAACATAGAAACGCTCACTAAGTAACAAATTCAGACAGGAAGCATATACATTAAATATATTGTAGGTTTCCTTTGGGTAAACACAACAATACATATCATCACTGTCATTACAATGCCATTTAAACTTTATAAGAAAATTAAATAAACTTTACCTAATACATCTAGCATCTTTGGATAACTATACATATTTGACAAGAGTATATCAATTTTCTCCTTTATATTTATTAGTTATAGAATATTGATTTATCTTTGGGTAAAGTCCTTAATTTATGTCAACTAATAAAATTTTCATAATAGCATTTCATAAAATACATAAATTATATGATCACATATTCAAAAACTAATTTGGCCACTTTGGTAACTAACCAATTAATTTTAATTTTATATATATATATATATATATTTGATACCAAAGCATGATCAAAATCTTAAAATTAATGGTTATTCGGATTAAGAAAAAACCTACATGAGAAACATAGAAAATCTATGAAGAAGATGGTCAACAGCAACAAACAAACATACATAAATAAAAAAAAAGACGAAAACAAAAGCAACATGGGTCCCCTTTCATTATTGTTGCCAACCTTTTGCCCACTAAATAGCCACTACAATGTTTTTCTTTATTTCAGGTTATTGCAGATTAATAAAACTAACAATATGTTATGACTAATGAAGTATATAAACGTTCTCCAAGAAAAATCACATGGTATTATCCCACCATTCTTTTGTTTTCACAGTAATAATCTATCTCAACTAAATATTATGATAATTGATTTTCTTGAATTGAAGGAGCTATTAATCTATATTGCTTTGTGTCGTAAGCGATGCAACACTTTCACTACTTCAAGAATAGGTGTTTTATTAGCTAACAAATCAAAAGCAAGTCCTAAGAGGGTTACCGCAAAGATGGTCATTAAAACTAAAGGACGAAGCTTTAAGATGATCGAACAACAATTACTCGGTATTCAATTCCCTTTGTTAGAAAATTATTCTTTATACAAAACCCTAAAATCATATTTTTTTAAACATCCTAATTGAAACAATGATCGAATCAATAATCTAAGGATTATTATCTATTTAAAGTCCATAGCTCTGGTACCACATGTAAGTTTTTCGTTCTTGATATTTAAACATCAAAGACATAAATCATACATACATCATGAATCATACGTAAATCATTCATACTCATTCAGATCTTGAATATAATAATATCACATAGATTAAGTGAATAAATCAGATACCTTGAGCGGAATTCTTTATGATGTAGAAAGAAAGCTTTTACCGATTACAAACTAGTTTTTTTTCTCAAAACCCTCTTTCTGTACAATAACTTGATGGATAGCCCAATAAACAAATACGTACGCTCTGTATTTGTTTTGTCCATACTTAATTAAGGTAGGGAGAGGACTAGTTTATATACACTTATTTGTTTACATTGAATCTTGTATGTCCATCAAGTACCAAATCAACGGTCAAGATTTAACATACTATTAAATTAAGAAAATCCTAAACTAAGTTTAATATGGGCTTACAAAAATATGGGCCATAACTTCATATCATATTTCTTACATATTGAAGAAAGACTCAGATTGAGTAGATTTGGATTCACATAAACATAATTAAACTCTTTAATTTTGTAGTATCTTAAGGCGATTGTCAAACTTAGAGAAAAAAATCACTATCCTTATGAAGTTTACTGTTTAGATTGATTTGTTGGTTAAATCCATCTATAGTGATAAACACTATTCAACATAATCTGTTGAAGAAACAAAAGAATACGATGTAAATGAATGGCCAATAATTGGAACATTGAGGTGTTTTCTTTGTCGTTGTAAATTTGTATAGTAAATAAAGAGTATTGAATGTAAAATATTTGGCATGTAATATAAACACATCCAAATATTCATTGCTATAACTAACTAATATAAGACAACAAAGTTAGAAAGTTCATGTCCTAAAAATGATTGAAATTGATTGGAAGTCATCAATCTTCTATAAACTGTTGTAAGATGAGGTCTTTGAAGCCTATCTAATAATTTCTTCTAATAATGATAATGGATTAAAATAAACTTGAGTCTTAGTATAAGATTAGTCTAGAGTTTGACCTAATTTAAAGTGCTCTACCTGAATTTAAGTTTGATTGAATTTTAGGCTTCTTAAAGCCCGCCAAAACTCGAAAATCCTTACCTTCTCGAAAATCCCTCCTCTCATCCTCTATCACAATTCAAAACAACTTCAAAAAAGTCAAAATAGTGTTCCAAAAATATCAAAACAATGATAATGCAATCTACTAAAACTTAAAAAGCCTTGAGTTTAACTTCAAGTAAGAACACAATCGCGTAATATCAATGTAGAAGGATGGGTTTAACTACCCACAAACAAACATCAATAATAGATATCAGTGAAAATGGCTCTTCCACTAATAGCAAAGGAGGTCTTCAAACTTCTTTAGGGGGCAATAATGGTGAAATGAGGAATGAAATTAAAGTAAAAGTAACAATGGAAAATCCTTGGAGTTCTTTAAATAAAAAAGGGAGTTTGATTTCTTATAGGGATAAAGAAAGTTATGAAACAAAGATGAATATAATATTTAGTAAAAATGAATCTCAATGAAAATTATAAGGTTTTGCAATGGCTTATATTAAAGAAGAAGAATGGAGAAAATGGTTAGATCGAGTTGGAAGGACCAGACTCATGCCCTTTTGCTAAGCCTAATCTCTTCCACATACCATATAATACCCAGCTTGACAATAAGCAAGAATACATCAATTAGTTCAAATTATATTTTATAATAGGTTACAAGCTCAATGAGTAAGTTTAGACAAGATTAGTTAAAAAACCCAAGGGCTCATCACATCAACAATATAATGTCTATCCCTTAAAGAGCTCAATTGTTAAATGTTTATAATTAAGGTGTTAATTGTCATTAGAATATATTAGTCCACATTGATTGATTTAACATGCTCCTTCTTGGACAATATAATTATACCATAATGCTTTCACAACATTATGCATAATAACTTATCATATATAACCATCGCATTGATAGGATACAGGTGTTATAATAATTTGGCATAACTAATCCAAAAGTATGATAACATAAACTATGGATTCAGCATAATGGATATCATCATTTTGTTACTCATCATCAATATGGAGTTACAAAATGTCATAAACAGTGATAACATCTATATTATACATGTATTATACAAATTTCAAACAATCTTTATAAGAAATTACATATAACGAAACACACTAAACCAAAGAAAGCTAGGTTCATAATAGTCCCACACGAGATACATGTTCTTAAAACACACAAATAGGGCACTCGAAGATATGTGCTCAATAGTAATGAGAAATTATATAACTTTCCCTCGAGCACTTCTTACCTGCATGCATATTGATAAAGTAGGAAGTGCTCCTTGTGTTCCAAGAGAAAGATACAATTGTAGACTTGTTATAATATAATTTCAACAACCTCAAAATGGAACCCATAACCATATTTCATACACTTTACCTCAATGGTCGAAGAAGTTGTAAGTGCTAACAGTTTTCTATGAAACATCTCCTTCTATCATCATAAAGATGTATTTAGAAGTTGATTTCTTATCATTCATACAACCTATAAGCTTGAAATCATTGAAATCGAACACTTCAAGTGTGTCAATAGATAAATATGTCAGCATAAGATATTTGGTATATTGAAGATATTATATGACTTCCTTAGTCGCCTTCCAATGGTTTTATCTAATATTGAATATTAAACCTCTTCAAGCTAAGATGATTATATGTAATTTTAGACAATCTAAGAATACCATTGACTTCATCACAAAGAATTTGCATGCATAAACAATGTTTGTCCAAATAATAGTTGTTTTTTCTCAATTAATTTATAAATTTCATTAATAGCAAGCAAGATATCATGAACATATAATACCAAAAATATGTATTTGATCTCAGTAACTTTCATCAATATACATGTGTCAACAATGTTTTTTTAAAGTCAATAGTAGTGACAATTTCATCAAATTTGAGATACCATTAGTTTAAAGTTTATTTTGATCCATAGACTGACTTACGGAGCTTAGTAACCATGTTTTTTTTTCAACTACCTCAAAACTAGTAGGTTGAACCATGTAATCATCTTCACTTAAGTCTTTATTTTAAAAAACCATTTCACATCCATTTAATAAAGTTCTAAGTCAAAATGAGACACAATTGCCATACTGATATATAAAGAATCCTTAAAAGTAACATAAAAAGCTTCTTTGTAGTTAATACCTTATCGTTCTCTATAACCTTTAATTATTAGCCTTGCTTTATAACTCTTCACTTAACCTTTGGTATCACACTTAATCTTAAACACCCATTTATAGCCAATAGGCCTACAACCTTTTGGTAACTTTATGAAGCTCCACACTTCATTTTGTAACATAGAGTTCATTGTATCATTCATAATATCCATCCAAAAATTAGATTAAAGATTAGAGATGGCCTCACTATAGGTTACTAAATCAGAGGTGTTACTAATATCATACTCATACTTTTGTAAGTATACACTATACAAGATGCTAGTTAACTATAAGGCTAACTATTGGAGTAGAAGTGATAGGCATACGAACCATGACTGAGTGTTCTTTAAAAAAATTACTTGGACTTTGGCTCGTACTAGTGCCATCTTTAAAATAGATAATCTAATATAAATTAATAACTCTCCTATTATGTGATGGATAATAGAACCTAGAGTCCCGTAATCCTGCATAACAACTAAAAAAGCATCCACTGACAGTCTTAAAATTAAATTTTTTAGGTTGTAAATTATAGGGTCTCAATTTTGCTTTATAATCTTAAATATGTAAATGATGCAACGTGGCTTCTTTTGTGGCCACAACTCACAAGAAGTTTTGGATGTTAGAGTTATGTAAATATAGTGCCCTAAAAAGCAGGTTTATTTACATGTAACTTAATCTTCTTCCAGTTATAATTTTGTAATGAAAATATTTATTATTAATAAAACAAAAGAGTTTAGTTTTATTTGTATAAGCATAATATAACTAGTCATAAGGAACTAAGATTCTTTTGTTAATAATATACATATACATGGAGATGTATAAGAAACATACATATTATTAGAATCTAAATTAATTGATTCACAGTTGAATAATCAAGTTAGTCGCTTAATTATGGTTTAGACTGTAGCGTTGCGATTTATCTTTGTGCAAGTAAAAAAGTTTACTTCAAGAGAATGATGAATTTCATATCATAATAGTAGTCGACTATCGATAATGGCACTATTAAATGAATCTGGAATCAAGTATGTTTTCAAGAATAAAGTAGGTCATTACTTTAGTCTTAAAACATACATTTTAGCATTTGCTTATTATGGACTACAATCTTGATGAGTGGTGAACTCATATGTGTTTCATTATAATTGTTGATATGATCGGAGTGGATTTTTACAGAGTATTAATCCAGTGTCTGCATGTTGGAATTATTAATTGAGACATATATTAGGGAACATTCACTCAACTAAAGAGTTTATAGTGATATCATCACTTCTAGATGTTTTATGGAGATTGGTGATTAAACTGGTGCCAGGAGTTTGATGGACTAACTACCCGTCAAGTCTTAACACCAAGATGAAATCTTGTGTGTTAATCACCATATAGAGTAAAACGAGAGATCTAGAAGGAAAAACCAACATACGAACAAAATGGTAATTTTATCTTTTATTGTGCGGATGGCTATAATAAGGTTCATAATGGGGTTTGCAATTGGACATATTATTTGAAATATGTGTTCTCCTAATATTTAATTCAAGAGTTCAACTAATTATCTTTAGTGGAATGACATTTAGTTAATAAGCTAGAATTACTTCCATAAGTTTAAATTAATTCTGGGCTTATTAGAGCTTGAATTATCTAAGTCTAATAAGATTCCCCACTTGGCTTCAAGGAAGGTTATCAAGCAAAGTAAGAAATATAA
>JAOSBK010000206.1:46389261-46406402 GCA_027568895.1 Erythroxylum shatona
AAACACCTTGAGCAACAATTATCTGGAAACATGGTATTTTCATGACAGACTTTGCTTCTTTGATCAGGTCCTTTAATTCAATAAAAGGCTGTGGAGTTTTTCCTTTAGTCGTTTTGTCAGTTTCTGAAAAACGCGGATCATTGGCAAAGAGTTGGACCAGAATACCAAGTATTACACTTATGATTGCAACCAAATGGAAAGCAACTCTCCAACCAGGTATTCCCATGAATGTGGTTGAGGCCAGAAATGCCAACTCTTTGTAAGTCCTCGGAAAATGACATTAGTACTAATCCAAGCCCCTTTTTCCAACATACAGATCTGCTCATATATCCACGAAACACCCGAAAAGAAAGCAGATGATGATAATGATTAGAACGACTTGCAAAACTGAAAAAAAGAAAATTATCCAGAAACCAGAAAGTAATAAGACAAATAGCAATACTGAATAAGGTCAAAAAAGATATGGTAAGACTTAAAGACGGACCTGTAAGAACGTAGAGGAAATGGCAACAGGGAAAGTAGCAGCAGCCCAAAGAACTGCACCAACTGCAATCACACGAGCACGGTTGTATCGTGCTGCTAGATAAGCAGCCAATCGATAACATGACTATTGAACTATGGACCTAAACAGAGTAAGCGAGCCCAACCCAGTTGGATCTGTGTGTAAAGCTGCTCCAACTTCTTTGTACACCCCAGGTAACAATGACTCGTCTGCACTGTCCATAATAGCTGCTAGATTCACCAGCACCAATGTTAACGTCTCCTGTTTCATGGTTGAAGTTGTTACTTTGACCGCAGATACTCGGCTCCAGTACCAGAAACAAAGGGCAGCTCTGTTTTCTCCATAGAAAGGTTGCCTTCGTAGGTGACAAACTCACAACGAGGGTGGGACCGTAAAGAATTAGTTTATGGGGGTTTGACACGTGAAAGTTAGATTCGTCGAGGTCTGAGTGGTACGAGGAGTGAATTAATAGTTTCCAATTTCCAATTTCCTACGGTACTATTATAGTATTCCTTCCTTTACTTTATATTTCCATAATTTTCCAATTTTACTTATTATGTATCAACCTAAATGAATCTTAACGTAAACGTACTATATGAATTCTAATATTTGAAAAACGTTTAAAATAATCAATGGCTGTTTTGAATGTTTCTCTAAGCATTAAGATTTATTTTGAACACATTGAAACATTAAAATCTAATTCAAATTTTGATACAAACGTTAGGGGCTAATTGCCTGTATGTATTTATTTCTTTTCAAAATGTTGGTTATATTTATTAATGAAATAAGTGGGAAAATAAAAAGAAATATAGTGTAAATAATTAATTTTATGATTTGTCACGAGCCACTATATCTCTAAATTTATTTGTTGCTTCAAATGTTTTTTCAAATATTAGAGTTTATTTTAAACGTTTTACAAGTATTAGGTATGCATTTGCTTCTTTCAACTGTATGGCCATATTTTTTAATAAAATAAACAAAAAAAAATGTTTGGTGTAAATAATTAATTTTTCACCACATTTTTTAACAAATGTGTTGTGAAAAATTAACAAATTACGTGAGATTTCGCAAGCAAATGTGTGGTGAAAAATTAACAACATTTTGTGATGACTATGAACACAATGATATGGACATATTCACAAAATGTAATGTAATAGTCACATTATAAAAATATAATTTATTTTTATAATCACACAAAATTTAATGTAATAGTCAAAATTAATTTTTAATATTCATCAGCTTCTTTCCAAACTTATGGACATAACCATTAATGCAATAAAAGCATAAAATTAAAGGAAATACGCCATACATAACTCATTTTCCCTCAATTTTATGACTCGTGACAAACCACCAAACCCTGTCGCCACGAGTTATGACCCACGTAAGATTTATAATGAATACTTTAAGAAACAAATTTAGGAGCTAGGATAAAAACAAGTACACATTTTTAAGAGGTGGAGCAACGTAAAAGAAAAACTAATCCAAGAGAATGATAAGACAGAATAACTAAGACTGAGAACTGAACAAATACTGAGACTAGAGCTACCAATTTCAGAATGACTTAGCTAAGAAAAACATTTAGAAGAAATTGTAAGCCAAAATCACCTTGTTAAATTGGGTTTACTTGGACTTCATTTGGAAGCAAATTACTACCACTCACCAAACATACGTACTAAGATCGTTTAACATAAATAAAGATAGATAAGTAACATCAAAGTAAATTCCTAGTAAATAACAAATAGTTGTGATTCTAAACATCCTTTTCCGGATAGTATTTGACCTAATAATTTACGTAATGTTTTGTACAAAACACGAAGACAAGAAAGTGAAAGGTGGTAGGCTAAACCTTAATAATCATGAAATTTCAAATGCTGAACCTAAGAAGATTGGCCCAATTGATAAGGAGAACAAAATATAAAGATCAGGTGATAAATATTATCATCGTTACAATTCATAAATAAATCAATAAAAAATTATACGATGACATATCTTTTAAACATACAAATTATAAATTATGAAATCATATAAAATAAATAAGTCTATAAATTATGAAATCATACAAAATAGTGATGAAAATATATACACAAGGGGTGAAATCAAATACAAACTCAAATGTGAAACTTAAAACCAAACTCATTAGGCAAACTACAACATCCCCAAGAACGCATTAAATTATCAAAAAACTAATGTCATCCTCGTACATATTCCTGAACCTAAAATTAATAATGAGAAAAATCAAACCTATTCTTGAATATAAAAAAATAGTATTTAGCAATTTAAACTTATAGAAATTAAGATTTCCCAAGAGTTTTATACTAATATCACGTCCAACAAGAAGACAATTCACATTATAGAAACATCATAATAGTCAGTATACAACAATGTTAGGTCTATTTGCTTGGCCTATCAATTCCCTAATCTGTATATTTCGTTGAAGCACATATGTGGAAAGCTAAATGGGTGTATTCGTTGATATCACCAAAAGATAAAATCCTAAACCGCAATGCTAAATAATCATTAAGATTCGAATGCGAACTTTAAGATAAGGATTCAAAATCCAACCAAACATTAACAATAACATACTTGTGAGTACAAATAACAAAAATAACAAGAATGCATAATGAACCGTGAAAAGAAAAATCCTACAGAAAGCAGGACTATTTGCTAGAAAATCCATTAGAATGGATACCCCACATCTTAGCAAACATGGTATAGCGTTAAACCTAGAGACAGAACATTCAGAATTAGACCCAAAAGCGAATTGTCAAATGGTATCGAAACAGAAAGGTTGTCGTCCTATCCACAAATTGTTGTGATTCTAAACACCCTTTTCATACGGATTGTAACAGGTACTAGAAGTGATAGATCAAAAGCACAAATATAGTAGTAAACAGTTGAGAACATGAAAAATTGGAAGGTAAAAAGATGACTTCACAAGCAGCCTCCTAAAGGGATGAATCTAAAAAATGATCACAAAACTTTCGAAAAAGACTTCTGGTGCTAAAATATGTGAAGTCAGCAAGGAGACAGCAAATTAATCAAACTAATGCTATCACAACAATGTTACTAAACATGACAGTACCGATTGCTGGCTAAATGAATGTGCAAGATTTGCACTCGTAGTGGATGTCCCAGCTAATTAGGCAAACATGACATAGCATTAAAACCTACAGGTAAAACATTCAGAATACAAAACAAAAAGGATTTGTATAATTGGTATCAAAGGGAAAGGTTGCCATCATCTTTCAGATACAAGTCTAGTGATAAGATCCAAGCAACTAAGGATTTTAAGTCATCGATCAAAACCCAAAATATAGAAGTAAGAGTTGAAAACAGGAAATACAAACATGTATTCAGATATCTATTATGCTAAGCCCAGCCCACAACTGCTACACAATTGCTAAACGCTAATTATATTATGGTAAGATTCCAACTCTAAGACAAGCAGCCCAAAATGGATGAATCTAAAAATTGATCACAACTCGATGCGAAAGAACCTCTTGTGCTACCATATGAGAAATTGGAAAAGATAGAGCAAATTAATGAGACTAAGGCTATCGCAACAATGTTACTAAACATGATAGTACACATTAATAATGACCTGCCAAAAGAAAACCCAAAAAGGAATCGTATAATGGTGACAATAGGGAAAGCATGCCATCCTCCATCTTTGCATTACAGTCCACGTATGGTTGCAACTCTACTGATAGTAGAAGTGATATATCCATGCGACACATTTTCTAAACTGATTGTAAGTGAAAACAGAAGTGATAGCTCAAAACCTGAAATATAGATGAGCTGAAAACAGGAAATACATACAAAGACGTTTCCTCTCTTCAGGTACCTGTTATGCTAAGCCCACAATTGCTTCAATGCTAATTACCTTTAAGATAATAGGCTTAATATCCTTAGCACCACTTAAAGGGGTAAGCATTGCATAAACTGCATGCATAACTTGAAATAAAAAAGAAGCTAGCTGTTATGAGAAGTCATCAAGGACAACAAATTAATGAAAGAAAGGCTATTCTCAACAACGGTACTAAACATGATAGCACCAATTTAACAAATGCTGAAAAAATAATCCTGACAATGTCTTCACAACAATGGCATACAATATTTGACCAAATGTTGATCAAACACACCATTAGAAAGGATCTCAAATACTAAAATCTAATGAACCATATCTTAAAGAATGAGCAAATTAGTGGAAGTAAGACTATGGAAATCGTGTTTTACTAAAAGCAATAGTATCCATTACAATAAAGTATAAAACGAAAAATCTAATAGAGAGTAGAAAAAGGTTAAATATTTGCATAAAAGCAGAAAACAGGACAGAAAGCCAAAGTTGAGTGAACATGAAAAAAAAACTAAAAGCCTAATGTTTAGGGAGCACAAAACAAACACGGAAAAATATCCTGAAAACAACGATAGAAAATGACATCAAAGAAAAAACGCATAAAACTTGGAAACTAAACACTTCAAAACAAAGAAAGGGTAAAGGCTACTTTCACCAGGACAAACTTGGAGGGACATTTTAAAGCCTGAAATTACTGGAATAACACGCTGTTAAATATAATATGCTTTGTGGAAATAAATCAGGATAGTGTAACATGCTTTCTGGAAACCAAAATCACAGGAAGCAATATCTAAATCCAAAGGTAGTACCTTTGCTAACTTAAAATGCTTTTTAGAAACCAACATTCCAATCTGAGAGCAGCACTTTTTGAGACCTTAAACAAAATGCAATATCAGATTTTCAACATCTTTCCGTAACTCAATGGTCGAACATCATTACAATTTACAATTTAGCTTTAGGGTCTCAAAGTAACAAGCCGTTCATATTGCATTTCATTTAAGACTCAAGTGGGACACTGATTTACTTCAAAGTGCAATTACAAAAATAACACTTCCTTAAATATAACATGCTTGGTGAGACAAAATAAGGATATTATAACATGCTTTTTGGAAACAAAAATTAAAGGAATCAATATTTGAAACCGAGAGTAGTCCTCTAGAAACCTTAAACGAAAAACAACATCATATTTCCAACAATTTACGATAACACGATGTTCTAAACAACATTACGGTTTATAACTCAACCGAACAATATCAAACCAACAAGGCATTGATGCTGCATTCCTTTAAGATCTCAAGAGAGAATGATTTATTTTGGAGGGACATTTTAAAGCATGCAATTACTAAAATGACACGTCCTCAAATATAATATGCGTTTTGGGACAAAATCAAGACATTTTAACAAACTTTACGGGAACCAACATCAAAATTGGAGAGAAGTACCTTTTGAGAGCTTAAGCAAAATGCAATATCAGATTTCCAACATCGATCCGTCACCCATGGTCCAAACATCATTACAATTTAAAATTAAGCTTTAGAGTCTCAAGGAAACAGGCCGTTGATGTTGCATTTCATTTAGATCTAAAATGAGACATTGATTTGCTTCGAAGGAAAATTAACAAAATGGCACTTCCATAAATATAATATGCTTGGCAGGACAAAATCAGGATATTATAGCAAGCTTTCCACAAACCAAAATCAAAAGAATCAATAACTGAATCCAAGAGTAGTCCTCTAGAAACCTTAAAAGAAATACATCACCATATTTCTGACATGTTACAATAAAACAATGTTCTAAACAACATTACAGTTTAGAACTGAACCGAAGGGTCTCAAACCAACAAGGCCTTGAAGTTGCATTTCCTTTAAGATCTCAAGAATGACAACGATTTACTTAGTGGGACATTTTAAAGCATGCAATTACTAAAATGACACATCCTCAAATGTAAGATGCATTTTGGGACAAAATCAAGACATTTTAACAAGCTTATTGGAAACCAACATGTGAATCCGAGAGAAATACCATTTGAGACCTTAAACAAAATGCAATATTAAATTTCCAACATCTTTCCGTAACTAAATGGTCCAAACATCATTACAAAATACAATTGAGCTTTAGGGTCTCAAAGCAACAAGTCGTTGATATTGCATTTCGTTTAAGGTCTCAAGTGGGACATTGATTTACTTCAAAGGGCAATTAACAAAATGACACTTCCTCAAATATAATATGCTCGGTGGGACTAAATCAACATATTATAGTATGCTTTTCACATACAAAAATCAAAGGAATCAATATCTGAATCCAACAGTAGTCCTGTAGAAATCGTAAACGAAATACAACATCATATTTCCGACATGTTACGATAACACAATGTTCTAAACAATATTACTGTCTAGAACTGAACCGAAGGGTCTAAAACCAACAAGACCTTGATATTGCATTTCCTTCAAGATCTCAAGAGGGACAATGAATTAGTTAAAGGAACATTGTAAGGCATGAAGTAACTAAAATCACACGTCCTCAAATATGATATGCGTTTTGGGACAAAATCAAGACATTTTAACAAGCTTATTGAAAACCAACATGTGAATCCGAGAAAAGTACCTTTTGAGAGCTTAAATAAAATGCAATATCAAATTTTCAACATCATTCCGTAACTCAATGGGCCAAACATCGTTTCAATTGAGCTTTAGGGCCTCAAAGATAATGCATTTCACTTAAGTTCTCAAATCGAACATTGGCTTGCTTCAACGTGCAATTACAAAAATGGCACTTCCGTAAATATAAAATGCTTGGAGGGAAAACATCAACATATTATTTCATGCTTTTCGGAAACCAAAATCAAAGGAATCAATATGTGAATATAAGAGTAGTCCTCTAGAAACCTTAAACGAAATACATCATATTTCCGACATGTTATAATAACACAATCGTTGATGCGAATCCGAAAGAACTATCTTTTGAGACCGTAAATAAAATGCAATATCAAATTTCCAACATCTTTCCGTAACTCAATGGTCCAAACATCTTTAAAATTTACAATTGAGCTTTAGGGTTTCTAAGAAACAAGCTGTTGACAATGCATTTCATTTAAGTTCTCAAATTGGACATTGATTTGCTTCAAAGTGAAATTACAAAAATGGCACTTCCATAAATATAAAATGCTTGGAGGGAAAAAATCAGCATATTGTAGCATGCTTTTCGGAAACCAAAATCAAAGGAATCAATATGTGAATCTAAGAGTTGTCCTCTAGAAATCTTATACAACATCATATTTCCAACATGTTATGATAACACAATATTCTAAACAACATTACTGTTTAGAACTGAACCGAAGGGTCTCAAACCAACAAGGCCTTGACGTTGCACATCCGTCAAGATCTCAAGAGGGACAATGATTTAGTTAAAGGGACGTTGTAGACCATGCAATAACTAAAATGACACATCCTCAAATATGATGTGCGTTTTGGGACAAAATCAAGACATTTTAAAAAGCTTATTGAAAACCAACAGGCGAATCTGAGATAAGTACCTTTTGAGACCTTAAACAAAATGCAATATCAAATTTCCAACATCTTTCCGTAACTCAATGGTCCGAACATCGTTACAATTTACAATTGAGCTTTAGGGTCTCAAAGAAACAAGTCATTGATAATGCATTTCATTTAAGTTCTCAAATGGAAACATCAATTTGTTTTGAATTGCAATTGCAAAAATGACACATCCATAAATATAAAATGCTTGGAGGGAAAAAATCAACATATTATAGCATGCTTTTCGAAAACCAAAATCAAAGGAATTAATATCTAAATCTGAGAGTAGTCCTCAAGAAACCTTAAACGAAAAACAACATCTCATTTCTGGCATGTTATGATAACACAATGTTCTAAAAAACTTTACAGTTTAGAACTGAACCGAAGGGTCTCTAACCAACAAGGCCATGATGTTGCATTTTTGTCAAGATCTCAAGAGGGACAAGGATTTAGTTGAAGGGACGTTGTCAAGCATACAATAACTAAAATGACACCTCCTCAAATATGATATGCGATTTGGGACAAAATCAAGACATTTTAACAAGCTTATTGAAAACCAACATGCAAATCCGAGAGAAGAACCTTTTGAGGCCTTAAATAAAATGCAATATCAAATTTCCAACAAGTTTCCGTAACCCAATGGTCTGAACATCGTTACAATTACAATTGAGCATGCCTTTCGAAAACCAAAATCAAAGGAATCAATATGTGAATCTAAGAGTAGTCCTCGAGAAACCTTAAACGAAATACAACATCATATTTCCAACATGTTATGATAACTCAATATTCTAAACAACATTGCTGTTTAGAACTGAACCGAAGGGTCTCAAACCAACAAGGCCTTGATGTTGCATTTCCTTCAAGATCTCAAGAGGGACAATGATTTAATTAAAGGGACGTTGTAAAGCATGCAATAACTAAAATGACACATCCTCAAATATGATATGCGTTTTGGAACAAAATCAAGACATTTTAAAAAGCTTATTTAAAACCAACATGCCAATCCGAGAGAAGTTCCTTTTGAGACCTTAAATAAAATGCAATATCAATTTTCCAATAGCTTTCCATAACTCAATGGTCAGAACATCGTTACAATTTACAATTGAGCTTTACGGTCTCAAAGAAACAAGCCTTTGATAATGCATTTCATATAAGTTCTCAAATGGGACATCAATTTGCTTCAAACTGCAATTACAAAAATGGCCCTTCCATAAATATAAAATGCTTGGAGGGACAAAATAAGCATAATATAGCATGCTTTTCGAAAACCAAAATCAAAGGAATCAATATGGGAATCTAAGAGTTTTCCTCTAGAAATCTTAAAAGAAATACAACATAGTATTTCCAACATGTTATGATAACACAATATTCTAAACAACATTACTGTTTAGAACTGAATCGAAGGGTCTCGAACCAACAAGGCCTTGATGTCGCATATCCGTCAAGATCTCAAGAGGGACAATGATTTATTTAAAGGGACGTTGTAAAGAATGAAATAACTAAAATGACACAGCCTCAAATATGATATGCGATTTGGGACAAAATCAAGACATTTTAAAAAGCTTATTGAAAACCAACATGCAAATCCGAGAGAACTACCTTTTGAGACCTTAAACAAAACGCAATATCAAATTTCCAACTTCTTTCCGTAACTCAATAGTTCGAACATCATTACAATTTACAATTGAGCTTTAGGGTCTCAAAGAAACAAGTCGTTGATAATGCATTTCATTTAAGTTCTCAAATGGAAACACCAATTTGCTTCGAATTGCAATTGTAAAAATGACACTTCCATAAATATAAAATGCTTGGAGGGAAAAAATCAACATATTATAACATGCTTTTCGAAAACCAAAATCAAAGGAATTAATATCTAAATTTGAGAGTAGTCCTCAAGAAACCTCAAACGAAATACAACATCTTATTTTTGGCATGTCATGATAACACAATGTTCTAAAAAACTTTACAGTTTAGAACTAAACCAAATGGTCTCAAACCAACAAGGACTTGATGTTGCATTTCCGTCAAGATCTCGAGAGGGACAATGATTTAGTTAAAGGGACGTTGTAAAGCATGCAATAACTAAAATGACACCTCCTCAAATATGATTTGCGTTTTGGGACAAAATCAAGACATTTTAACAAGCTTATTGAAAACCAACATGCAAATTCGAGAGAACTAACTTTTGAGGCCTTAAATAAAATGCAATATCAAATTTACAACAGCTTTCCGTAACTCAATGGTCCAAACATTGTTACAATTTACAATTGAGATTTAGGGTCTCAAAGAATCAAGCCTTTGATAATGCATTTCATTTAAGTTCTCAAATGGGACATCGATCTGCTTCAAAGTGCAATTACAAAAATGGCTCTTCCATAAATATAAAATACTTGGAGGGAAAAAATCAGCATATTGTAGCATGCTTTTCGAAAATCAAAATCAAAGGAATCAATATGTGAATCTAAGAGTAGTCCTCGAGAAACCTTAAACGGAATATAACATCATATTTCCAAAATGTTATGACAACTCAATATTCTAAACAACATTGTTGTTTAGAACTGAACCGAAGGGTCTCAAACCAAGAAGGCCTTGATGTTGCATTTCCTTCAAGATCTCAAGAGGGACTGTGATTTAGTTAAAGGGACGTTGTAAAGCATGCAATAACTAAAATGACACGTCCTCAAATACGATATGCGTTTTGGGACAAAATCAAGACATTTTAAAAAGCTTATTGAAAACCAACATGCGAATCCGAGAGAAGTACCTTTTGAGACCTTAAATAAAATGCAATATCAAATTTCCAACGGCTTTCTGTAACTTAATGGTTCGAACATAGTTACAAATTAAAATTGAGCTTTACGGTCTCAAAGAAACAAGCCTTTGATAAAGCATTTCATTTAAGTTCTCAAATGAGACATCGATTTGCTTCAAAGTGCAATCACAAAAATGGCACTTCCACAAATATAAAATGCTTGGAGGGAAAAATCAGCACATTATAGCATGCTTTTCGGAAACCAAAATCAAAGGAATCGATATGTGAATCTAAGAGTAGTCCTCGAGAAACCTTAAACGAATTACAACATCATATTTCCAACATGTTATGATAACTCAATATTCTAAACAACATTGTTATTTAGAACTGAACCGAAGGGTCTCAAACCAACAAGGGCTTGATGTTGCATATCGGTCAAGATCTCAAGAGGGACAATGATTTAGTTAAAGGGACGTTGTAAAGCATGCAATAAATAAAATGACACGTCCTCAAATATGATATGCGTTTTGGGACAAAATCAAGACATTTTAAGAAGCTTATTCAAAACCAACATGCGAATGCGAGTGAAGTACCCTTTGAGACCGTAAATAAAATGCAATATCAAATTTCCAACATCTTTCCGTAACTCAATGGTCCGAACATCGTTACAATTTGCAATTGACTTTTAGGGTCTCAAAAACCAAGCCGTTGATAATGCATTTCATTTAAGTTCTCAAATGGGACATTGATTTGCTTCAAAGTGCAATTACTAAAATGGCACTTCCATAAAAATAAAATACTTGGAGGGAAAAAATCAGCATATTGTAGCATGCTTTTCGGAAACCAAAATCAAAGGAAAAAATATGTTAATCCAAAAGTAGTCCTCTAGAAACCTTAAACGAAATACAACATCAAATTTCCAACATGTTATGATAACTCAATATTCTAAACAACATTACTGTTTAGAACTGAACTGAAGGGTCTCAAAACCAACAAGGCCGTGATGTTGCATTTCCGTCAAGATCTCAAGAGGGACAATGATTTAGTTAAAGGGACGTTATAAAGCATGCAACAACTAAAATGACACCTCCTTAAATATGATATGTGTTTTGGGACAAAATCAAGACATTTTAAAAAACTTATTGAAAACCAACATGCAAATCCGAGAGAAGTACCTTTTGAGACCTTAAATAAAATGCAATATCAAATTTCCAATAGCTTTCCATAACTCAATGGTCCGAACATCGTTATAAATTACAATTGAGCTTTACGGTCTCAAAGAAACAAGCCTTTGATAATGCATTTCATTTAAGTTCTCAAATGGGACATCGATTTGCTTCAAAGTGCAATTACAAAAATGGCACTTCCATAAATATAAAATGCTAGGAGGGAAAAAATCAGCACATTATAACATGCTTTTCGAAAACCAAAATCAAAGGAATCAATATGTGAATCTAAGAGTTGTCCTCTAGAAATCTTAAACGAAATACATCATATTTCCAACATGTTATGATAACACAATATTCTAAACAACATTACTGTTTAGAACTGAACCAAAGGGTCAAAACAAACAAGGCCTTGATGTTGCATATCAGTCAAGATCTCAAGAGGGACAATGATTTAGCTAAAGGGACGTTGTAAAGCATGCAATAACTAAAATGACACATCCTCAAATATGATATGCGTTTTGGGACAAAATCAAGACATTTTAAAAAGCATATTGAAAACCAACATGCGAATCCGAGAGAAGTACCTTTTGAGATCTTAAACAAAATGCAATATCAAATTTCCAACATCTTTCCGTAACTCAATGCTCCGAACATCATTACAATTTACAATTGAGCTTTAGGGTCTCAAAGAAACAAGTCGTTGATAATGCTTTTCATTTAAGTTCTCAAATGGAAACATCAATTTGCTTCGAATTGCAATTGCAAAAATGACACTTCCATAAATATAAAACGCTTGGAGGGAAAAAATCAAAATATTATAACATGCTTTTTCAAAACCAAAATCAAAGGAATTAATATCTAAATCTGAGAGTAGTCCTCAAGAAACCTTAAACGAAATACAACATCTTATTTTTGGCATGTTATGATAACACAATGTTTTATAAAACTTTACAGTTTAGAACTGAACCGAAGGATCTCAAACCAACAAGGACTTGATGTTGCATTTCCGTCAAGATCTCGAGAGGGACAATGATTTAGTTAAAGGGACGTCGTAAAGCATGAAATAACTAAAATGACACCTCCTCAAATATGATATGCGTTTTGGGACAAAATCAAGACATTTTAAAAAGCTTATTGAAAACCAACATGCAAATCCAAGAGAACTGCCTTTTGAGGCCTTAAATAAAATGCAATATCAATTTTCCAACAGCTTTCCGTAACTCAATGGTCCGAACATTGTTACAATTTACAATTGAGCTTTAGGGTCTCAAAGAAACAAGCCTTTGATAATGCATTTCATTTAAGTTCTCAAATTCAAAGTGCAATTACAAAAATGGCACTTCCATAAATATAAAATACTTAGAGGGAAAAAATCAGCACATTATACCATGCTTTTCGGAAACCAAAATCAAAGGAATCAATATGTGAATATAAAAGTAATCCTCGAGAAACCTTAAACGAAATACAACATCATATTTCCAACATGTTATGATAACTCAATATTCTAAACAACATTGCTGTTTAGAACTGAACCGAAGGGTCTCAAACCAACAAGGCCTTGATGTTGCATTTCTTTCAAGATCTCAAGAGGGACAATGATTTAAATAAAGGGACGTTGTAAAGCATGCAATAACTAAAATGACACATCCTCAAATATGATATGCGTTTTGGGTCAAAATCAAGACATTTTAAAAAGCTTATTGAAAACCAACATGCCAATTTGAGAGAACTGCCTTTTAAGACCTTAAATAAAATGCAATATCAAATTTCCAACAGCTTTCCATAACTCAATGGTCCGAACATCGTTATAATTTACAATTGAGCTTTACGGTCTCAAAGAAACAAGCCTTTGATAATGCATTTCATGTAAGTTCTCAAATGGGACATCAATTTGCTTCAAAGTGCAATTACAAAAATGACACTTCCATAAATACAAAATACTTCAAGGGAAAAAATCAGAATATTATAGCATGCTTTTCGAAAACCAAATTCAAAGGAATCAATATGTAAATCAAAGAGTTGTCCTCTAGAATTCTTAATCGAAATGCAACATAGTATTTCCAACATGTTATGATAACACAATATTCTAAACAACATTACTGTTTAGAATTGAACCGAAGGGTCTCAAACCAACAAGGCCTTGATGTTGCATATCCGTCAAGATCTCAAGAGGGACAATGATCTAGTTAAAGGGACACTGTAAAGAATGAAATAACTAAAATGACACAGCCTCAAATATGATACGTGTTTTGGGAAAAAAATCAAAACATTTTAAAAAGTTTATTGAAAACCAACATGCGAATCCAAGATAACTACCTTTTGAGATCTTAAACAAAACGCAATATCAAATTTCCAACATCTTTCCATAACTCAATAGTCCGAACATCTTTACAATTGAGCTTTAGGGTCTCAAAGAAACAAGTAGTTGATAATGCATTTCATTTAAGTTCTCAAATGGAAACACCAATTTGCTTCGAATTGCAATTGCAAAAATGACACTTCCACAAATATAAAATGCTTGGAGGGAAAAATCAACATATTATAACATGTTTTTTGAAAACAAAAATCAAAGGAACAAATATCTAAATATGAGAGTAGTCCTCAAGAAACGTCAAACGAAATACAACATGTTATTTTTCTCATGTCATGATAACACAATGTTCTAAAAAACTTTACAATTTAGAACTGAACCAAAGGGTCCCAAACCAACAAGGACTTGATGTTGCATTTCCGTCAAGATCTCAAGAGGGACAATGATTTAGTTAAAGGGACACTGTAAAGCAAGCAATAACTAAAATGACACATTCTCAAATATAATATGCATTTTGGGACAAAATCAAGACATTTTAACAAGCTTATAGAAAACCAACACGCAAATCCGAGAGAAGTTCCTTTTGAGGCCTTAAATAAAATGCAATATCAAATTTCAAACAGCTTTCTGTAACTCAAAGGTCCAGACATCTTTACAATTTACAATTGAGCTTTAGGGTCTCAAAGAAACAAGCCTTCGATAATGCATTTCATTTAAGTTCTCAAATGGGACATCGATTTGCTTCAAAGTGAAATTACAGAAATGGCACTTCCATACATATAAAATGCCTAGAGGGAAAAAATCAACATATTATAGCATCCTTTTCGGAAGCCAAATCAATGGAATCAATATGTGAATCTATGAGTAGTCCTCGAGAAACCGTAAACGAAATACAACATCATATTTTATGATAACACAATATTCTAAACAGCATTGCTGTTTATAACTGAACTGAAGGGTCTCAAACCAACAAGGCCTTGACGTTGCATTTCCTTCAAGATCTGAAGAGGGATAATGATTTAATTTAAGGGACGTTGTAAAGCATGCAATAACTAAAATGACACGTCCTCAAATATGATATGCGTTTTGGGACAAAATCAAGACATTTTAAAAACCTTATTGAAAACCAACAAGCAAATCCTAGAGAAGTACCTTTTGAGACCTTAAATAAAATGCAATATCAAATTTCCAACAGCGTTCCGTAACTCAATGGTCCGAACATAGTTTCAAATTACAATTGAGCTTTAGGGTCTCAAAGAAACAAGCCTTTGATAATGCATTTCATTTAAGTTCTCAAATGGGACATCGATTTGTTTCAACGTGCAATTACAAAAATGGCACTTCCATAAATATAAAATGCTTGGAGGGAAAAAATCTGCATATTGTAGCATGCTTTTCGGAAACCGAAATCAAAGAAATCAATACTTGAATCTAAGAGTAGTCCTCCAGAAATCTTAAACGAAATACAACATCATATTTCCAACATGTTATGATAACATAATGTTCTAAGCAACATTACTGTTTAGAACTGAACCGTAAGGTCTCAAACCAACAAACCCTTGATGTTGCATTTCCTTCAATATCTCAAGAAGGACAATGATTTAGTTAAAGGTATGTTTATAAGCATGCAATAACTAAAATGACACATCCTCAAATATGAAATCTGTTTTGGGACAAAATAAAGACATTTTAACAAGTTTTTTGGAAACCCATATAAGATTTCATAATGAGTTTCGAGATAAAAACTAAGACAAACGCATAAAAGTTTAAACCCAAACCCAATATTCATCATAAAATATTAAGAACCTATTACCTGCTTCCGAAGTCTGGACTTCTTTGATGATTGCAAAACACTAGGAATGGGCTCACCTCCGATAAATAATTGATCTCTTCCCGTACCCTATACAATCAGGGGAAATTATTATTATTATCTCCAACCACAAAAAATATCAATTAGCCCTAGATTCATTCTATCCAACCATGATCACTACGACATCAAGAATAGGAAGTGTAAAAGATTAACACATTAATCAAGTGAGACGAAGAAAACAGTTGCATGGAGAGCAATGTAAATACATCATGCAGATACAGTTGCTCTACCCTAGGCCTTGAGCCACAAAGATCTAAAACTTTAGGCCTTCAGGTTATGGCCTCCTGATCTCTTAGAGATATCATCTCTTTTACAGGGAAGAAAAAAGAAAAGAACCCAAATTAAATTCCTATGGAGTCAACTAAGGACGATATTCTATTTACAGACAGTTGATCCGCTTTGTACACACTGATTTATTGCGCATTTAGAAGGTGAGCCCCATCATTGTTTCAAAATATTTCGTATTCAAAAAAAAGAACAATTTTCATGATAAGCTAAAAGAAAATCCTACGAAACCAAAAAATCAATCGCCCAACCAAAAGATCAAACATTTTTTAAGCGAAATTAAACAACACAAATCCCATGGAATATTTTTAAAATGGAAAACAAATCCAGAAATGAAACCATTGGTCAACTTCAATCAACTAGATAAAATACAACACAAACCCTATGTAACGACGCCCATCTCAATCCTAAATCAAAGGAAATACCAGGTCGAGATTCAGAAATCCTCAAAGAAAAGAACGAAGCAGAACGCTCCCTCGTCTGCCAATCACGCAAATTAAACTTATTCACAACAATTTTCCCAACCATTTGACGAAACAAAAAGGAGAAAAAGATCAAGAACTCAGATCTTGCAATTACATATCGCCAGTATCTAACACCAAGAAAAAAGAAGAAATACCATCACACCAGACGTCTCAGCCTGCTCTGCGTGTGTAGCCACGTTAAACCATTCGCTATATCTCTCCATCTCGGCCATCACCAGTTAGAGGATCAGCCATCGGTTGCGGCACCAGAGGGCCCGACTCTAACTATGAATCCGTCCTGCATCCCATGCAGTTGATATAGTTAAATGATGCACGTTCTTTGGCACAAGGATTGGGCTCGCCTGGTCGCCTGAGCTTCGGAGACAATTGTTGCTATGA
>JAOSBK010000206.1:46433181-46452835 GCA_027568895.1 Erythroxylum shatona
GCATTCACTTTCATTTGTTTCATATACAAATACAAGCGGTTAAAAATGAAACTGTTTCATTAAGCTAAATCTAAGGTTCTATTTGGCAATCAATATATTGCATTAACTGCTAATTAATTCTATCAACGGTTAGTTGACAGCGAATGATATCAGTTTATTTGACCACTGAATAATATCAACTATTTATATAAAGATGTTTAATGAAATTAGCTATTTAGTGTTAGTCATTTATGTGTAAAACAACGTATGAGAATATAACTTAAAAAAAGAATTTATAAGGACGTGAGTATTATATATTAGTATTTCTTTGAATATTCTCATAAGAATTTAAAATTTAAATATTTAATTTTACAAAAATAAAATTAATAATTTTAATAAAAACACAGAGAGCATATAATAATGATAATGATAATGATGATAGTAATAATAAATAAATTATTATTATTATTGTTATTATTATTATCAATACTATTTTCTTTTTCCGTATTAATCAAGTTGAAGTTTAGGGTACTAGTTTTCGGTCAAGTAAAAATAATAAAAAATATGACAGCTTGAATAATTTGTAATAACTTTTAGGCACAATCGTCTTCTCGTATCTAAATGTCTCAACCGTTGGAATAAAACACTTCTCACAGAAGTATTTTTAAAAACAACATATTTGGTTTAATCCGTCAGCTTAATTAGCTGATTACCAAACACGATTATAAGCAACTTAAATGATCAAAAAATAAAATATCTCTCAATCTGTTAAAAAATAGTTCTATCAGTTATTTACCCAACAATGGCGAAATGGGTAGGATAGACCGAGATTCATCACCTAATAGTCGATGTAATCACTCTCCCCTACTTATAAAAGTATTGTTCAACATTTAAATGTTTGTTATATTGTATTAGCAGATTATTTATGCGTGGATCAGTTATTTTTGTTAGAGCTTCGAAGTCTGGTTCTTTGTATAGTATACCTTATGTCACCTGTGTTGAAACTCGCTTGCATTATCTATCGTTTTCCTGTTTGTCTTCGTTCTATCCTCCATCTTTTTACCATTACATGATTTAGTTTTGTGTTACTCAATATGTTTTCTCTTATTCAAGTCGATGAACTTTGACAAAAAGTCGACTAGTCTTGTCATTTGCACTTAAAAATCTTTGCATTAGTAAGTACACCTCATCCTAAGACAATCTTGAACAGCATGTAATCTTTTTCTTTGGATTGATGCCTCTTTAAAGCTCATGACACTATAATTAATAAAATACATATTTTATATTGCGCTTCAATTATATAAAATTTAATTATTAAGTGCGAGTACAATTTTTTTTACTAATTTTCAAATTAGGGAAAATTTTTAAAATTAAAGTTGAATGATAAATAAATTTTAAAAAAAAACAGCAAAACTGCAATGAATTTTTGAACAATTAACTTATTATAATATTATCAAAACTTGTTCATGGTAATATAAAAATAAGAACAACAAGATAATATTAAAAAACTAAAATATATAAATAATCAGGAGTTATGAAATTAAAATTACTAGTGCAAAATTTTAAATTTATATCAATATAAACATAATAACAAGGGTTAATTATAAAAAAATCAAATATTTGTCAATTTTTAATTATAGTCCGACTTTAAAAAATAACAATAAAATGCTCAAACTTTCAATTTTTCTATTATAATCTGAACTTTAAAAAGTGACAATAAAATGCTCAAACTTTCCATTTTTTTCAATTCTTGTTCGATGTTATATGTTGTTCTCCCAATATCCTTAGTGTTTTTTTTGTTTGTTCTTCTGACTTCCCAAACTATTCACGCATTATAACGTACTGTACAAGTACTAAGCTCTTCGTTTTTAGTTCGTTCTCTTGAGGCCGTTAGCATGAGGGCTTCAGAGTTGTGTAGTTTGAAAATCGAAGGGTGAGGGCGTCAAGAAAAGGAAAAACTGAAATCAAAACGTAAGATCGTCAAAGCTGCGTAATTTCATTTAGGGCATTTTTAAACAACAACGTCGTTGTAATTATGCGAATAAATGACATCGTTTCATTAATATTCATTTGTTGTGTTAATTTTAGCTGACATGTATTAATAGTTAAAGTTTCTGAAATTCGTAGTAAGCCTTATCAGCAAACTTAACGGAAAAACTAACGTCGCACTATAATTGAAAAAATCGAAAGTTTGAACATTTTATTGCTACTTTTTAAAATTCGGGTTAGAATTGAAAAAATTAAAAATTTGAATATTTTATTGTCATTTTTTAAAATTTGGGCTATAATTGAAAAATTGATGAAAGTTTGTGTTTTTGTTTGCAATTAAGCCTAATAACAATAAAAACAACTTTATAATATTTTAAATTTGGATAACAACCTTTACAATATCATATTTTTTAATTTTTTATTACTGCCAAAATTTTTAATTTTTAAATCAATTTAGACCTTAAAATATTTTTGGCAAATAAATGAAGAGGTGGATTGGTACTATTCTTAGAAATTTGAAAACGAAACAGTAGTTGCTGCACATGTCTCTTTTCCACGACATTCTCTCTTAAATTTAGACTCAAATTTACCTTTCCTTTCAAATTTCACACGCCCCCTTTTAAGAAAATGCCCTTACTTCCACCATTGTGGGCGTCACTGGTGAAGCGGTCAACTTAAAGAGTTTCTCCGTGTTCTCTCGGACTAAAGTTAAGTCCAGTTCACCACATAAGCTTAAATTAATGTTTTATATTAAATAAAACATTAATTTAAGCTTAAATTAAGATTTGAGGAAGTTAATGTGTGATGTGTAATAGGTAAGATAATAAAAAATAAAATCCTATCAAAGTATCTAATCTCTTTCTCAACAAATCTTTTTCACATATTTAATGCCAACTACTTATTAATCACATTAGTCAATGTTTATATGTTCCAATGCAAGTAATAAATAGTTTTGTTGATTGGTAAATTAATCATATTTTATTCTTAAATTAAGTTAGAGTAATATTAATCTCGATACAACAAAAAATTACTGTATTATGAGTTAGATTGTGTATTATTAGACTTCTCTAAATTTCATATCTCAACGAAATTTTTATTAAGTGTTGCCGTTAGTGTTGTTGTACAACAAAAAACTAATATAATTTTTTATCCAATAAGACCAAAATAAAGGGCTAAAATATTAAATTTACACTAAAAATAATTAATTACCAAGGAAAAAAATCATGATTTATGATTTGAGAAGTGAGTTATTTTTCAAAAAATGAAATATAAGTTAACAATACTCAATATAAATTTTGCTAATATACGAGATCTGAAAAATTTTAGTAGTATGTAATCGATTCTCTAAAATTAAAATTTTGTCGTTCCTATCAAAGGTAAAATGTGGGTGAAGTTGAAATTTAACTGTGCTATGGTTTCTTAAGATTAAAATTGGGAAAAAAGAAAAACCTTGTAAGGGTTATGGCGTGTATCGCAATTTAGAGGGTATATACGGAAATTAGAAATTGACCGAATCACCAAGTGGAGATTACCTTGCACCAAGAAATATAAGAAAAAGGAGAGAACATATTCATGTATCTGAAGAACATTGAGGATGGGTGCGGTGCGGTGCGTGTTGAAAGGAGTGTGGTTAGAATCTCGCAGCGAAGAAAAGGCGCCTAAAAATAAACGGTGACGTGTAGCGGCGCATGTACAGTACATACAATATAATATAATATAATATACTAATCAATACGCAACGTTTGAATTGGGAATGGGATAAGCTTGATACTATTTTACAAATGAATAGGCTAGGCCCCACTAATAATAGTAATTTTTCTTTTATTATTTAGGAAAAAAAAAGGAATAGTGATAGGGTAGGGGCAGTTAGGTATAGGGATAGGATAGACCCGACATCTGCCTTTCCCTTAAAACATGTTTTGTCTTTTTCTCCTCCCATTTTGCTTATCATTAATTAACTCAAAAAACATTGAATGAGTTGTTTTGTAACTAAAACAGAGAGAGAGAGACTAGTCATAGCTCCTTTCTTTTATTTTTAATACGAGATAGATAGGTAGAGAAAATAGTAGTAGTAGGAGAGAAGGGAGAAGGTTTATGCCCCCTTTGATGTGTGAGTGAGTGGTGCTCTTTCTTTCCCCGTCCTTTCTTCTCTCCTCTCCTCTTTCTCTTTCCCTCAAAGACTGAGTTAATACTTACTCCTTCGTCGTCTTCTTCTTCTTCTTCACTAAGGTTTGTTCAACCCCAACCTTAACTTCAACTTTAACGCTCCCTTTCTGTCCTTGCTTGTTGTACTTTGATTTTTCTCTTTTAATCAACACCCAAAACATACCTGAAGCAGATCTGTTCCTCTTCCTTTCTCTCCCTTGGCCTTGTGACTGAGTTTCGTCCTCTTTTCTTGGTTAACTTTTCAAAGTTTTGTTTATATATACTTTGAAACAAATATTGGGTCTGGTCAAATGTCGACTATCAGTCTCTTCCGCTTTAAGCTTTGTTCATACCTATCTTATGGATTGATAACCCAAGGGTCTCTTTGTTTTCCGTAATTCATAACTCTTCTTCTCCTTCCTCAAATCTCTCATTCTTAAATGATCACGCGATGACAACAAATATTTGATTAGGTTTTCTTCTCTGTTTCTCAGTCCTTACTCCTTAATATTGTCAAAGTCTGTTCATTTCACCATCTGCTGCTTTGGTTGTTTACTGTTTTGGCCCGTTCTCTTTCTCATCTGATTAATAGTATTGAGCTTTAGCTTTGGAAATTTTTGCTTGTACTACTACTGTTCCCTTTTCCTCTCTCTCTCTCTCTCTATCATTATTCTATACAAGCATACGATCCCCTTTGTCAAAGATTTGATATCTCTTTGTCTTGGGTATTGTTGTCTCAAACCCTTACTGCCTTTTGGGCTGCTCCCACATAAAATAATGCTAAAAGCTTCACCATCGGCTGTGGGTTTTGGTTAATTTGTGCTTTGCTTGCTTGATCAATCCAAACCCAGATGCTTCGGTTTCCATCGTTCATTCTCCATCTCACATAAAATAACGTTTAAGGAGAATCGGATTGCAATCATCTACTTCTGTGTTCTAATTCATTCCTCAATATTATAACCTTTTTTGACGATTTTAACATGACCGTTGCAGGAAAATGAGATGAAGATCCGCTTGAAGGTTGGTTGATCTTGTCTTCTGCCATCGGTAAATAGATAACCGGTAAAAACTTGGGCTTGCTAGCAGCTAGATGGAAGTTACCTACGTGTTGTTTGCGACTTTGGTGGCGTTTGATTGAAGTAGTAAAGGTGAGAGAGTTGAGAAAGGTATAGTTATCGTGTACATAACTATATATATGCTGAAGGCTAAGAAATTAAAGGAAAGAAGACCCAGTAGTTGTGAAAGTGGCGGTGCTGGGGTAGTGGTAGAACTGAAGAAGCTTGTGACTGTTGGAGAAACAACAGCGCAAGAAGACAGAAGCTTTGCATCAGATGTTATCCATTGAAAACCCTCCAGTACCAGATCCTTCATGTCCTCGCAAATTTCCACAGCTGAATAGTAGTTGTAGTGATGAGACTGATCAGAGGTTTTCTTCTTCTCCCAACAAGCTTCTTTTGCCAGAGCTAGATCTGCCCAACCCATCCGTCGATCTTCCCAATTTCTCCATAAGGTAGTCAATTACTCCTCATCTCCTTTGCTAGTTCGGGGTTGTTTTGCGCTGGCTAGCAACTGAGCTTTCGTTTTGTTTTCTTGTCCATCCACCTATGACACACTAACATCTTTCTCTTTTTTGTGTGTTTCTCACAATGATCTCAGAGTCGTCTAGTCTGTTTTTTGGGTTGTTATTTTGGGTCAGATCCAGTATGTATTTCACCTTACCTTATGAACCTGTGGCTCTGAGCAGTTCGACATGGGGCCGTATTCAAGATAACACTCTTATGTTATCTATTCTTTGCTGCTTTTCCTTCGGATGCACCCCCCAAGCACCTTCTTCTTCTTCTTCTTCTTCTTCTTTACTGTTGTTGTTGTATGTATACTTGTGATCTTGGTCAATGATTTCATTTACTCTTGCCTTAGTTGATCAATATTGCTTGTGATTTCATGCTGTTTCAGGTTAACAATCCATCTGTCCATGATCTTCTCCCCCTTCACTAGATTATCGGAATTATATTGTCGCAAAAGTACTGTTTGTTTACGCACTAATATGGAGTTTCATAAAATCAAATATTGGTTCTCTTGCTCAAAAGAATTTGTTTATTGGTGATTTCAATTCTGTTCCCTACTCCTGTTCATGTATCTTAGCTCAAATCTTGGGTGATTGCTTATAGTGTATGCCTTTTGTAGCTGATCATTCTTAAATTACTTGAAGATTAATCCTTTATGCTGTTCTGCAGGCATTATGTATTTACATCACGGAGCAAGGATATCAAGAAGAATTGGCCTTTTTCTCCAAAAAACCTGCAACTTTGTCTCAAGCATGGTGTGAAAGATGTATTGCCACCATTTCAGCATCTTGATACTGTAAGAGACCAATCATCCAAGATTTGTGCTGTTGAAATTGATTCCCTTAATGCCCATAAAACGAACAATTTTGGCAAGGAGTCTTCAAGACAAGAAACTCATGGAAAGCTAGATTCGTGCTACGATGCTCAAGTAAGCGATAAGCTTGCAGAAAGTTGCTTAGACATAAATTCATGCAGATCTGGGGAGGAAAATTTCCCTTCTTCAACAACCACAGTGTCTCAATGCGAGATAGAGTCAGTTCCCGGTAACAGGCGCTCTAGTACATTGCTACAAACTGGAAGTTTGTCGAAAGCTTCAGTTGAAGTCGAAGCCGCAGATCTTCCTGTGACGCACAAAGCCCAAAGCAGCAACCGACCATCGGGTAAGAAGTGCAGACTGATTGTGAAATTTGGTGGCAACTCTGATCGTAGCTCGTCAGAAGATATTGTTTCCAACTGTACTGCGGCATCAGAAGCAATGGCTTCCAAAGTTTGCCCTGTTTGCAAAACTTTCTCGTTCTCATCAAACACCACATTGAATGCTCACATTGATCAATGCCTTTCTGTGGAGCGAGCACCCAAGGGTGCAACCAATTCTAAGCTCACTAGACATAGATTCAAGCCCAGGAAAACAAAGTTGATGGTGGATATTTATGCTACAGCACAACAATGCACACTGGAAGAGCTTGATCGAAGAAATGGTAGAACCGGAGCCAAAGATTCAAACTTGCCTACCCTGGATGCCCAGAACATTGGAGCCTCTAGTGAAGTGAGGAAATATCGGTTGTCTCAAGTATATTCGCAAGATGTAGGTGATGTAGGTCCAGTGTATATTGATGCAAATGGTACAAAACTTAGGATCTTATCCAAGTCTAACGATCCAGAACTGGCTTCAAAAGTAGGAAAGGCTGCTGAAGCTAGAAAACTTTTGAGGGGAGTCAAAAGAAGCAAATATGTTCCCAAGAAAATGAAGAAACACCTTGCTCAGAAATATCAGAAGTATCTGAAACTTGCTCCACAAAGCAAAAGGATTCTCTTGGACAAGAAGGCCCATGGTTGTCAGGTACTGCGTGCTTATTTGCTTATATCTATATGTGCTTGAAGCCTTGAACTTCCCTCCTAAGTCATCTAACATCTCCTCCTTATCTATCATTTATTCATTTTTTAGAACACAGAATTTTGAACTTACGATAAACTGACTACCGATTTCTTAAATGCAATTGTGAACCATGGTTGGTCTATCTCATTGATAGTATGAACTTCCCACTACCAGCAATTTTGAACTTTTCTTATTTTACATATCTTATAGTACTTGTATTCAACCATGCATGGCTGCAAAATTTGTTCAAACAGCATTTTGGACGTGAAGAAGAATGCAAAAGGGGGGATAAAAGTTGCAATGAAGAACAACAAATGCCAAAGCAACCAGAGTCCAGTGATTCTGGGACCTTGAGGCCATGGGTTTGCTCCAAAAGAAGAGGATTTACAAAAAGAGTGAGAAGGGAAGATGGTCATCAACCCACGAAGTGCAAATGGCATCTGCCTCAAGACTTATTGGCTGAGAACGAAAATTCATTTGGGGAGAATCCTCTTTCTGAAAGCAGTCATATTCGGAAATTTACAAATCTGTCTGAGAACCTAATATCTTCTTCTGGAAAAAATGAGCGAATGGAGCAGATATCCCACGATGCCCAAGTTAGTGACGTAGGGATAGGGAAGAAGACTTCTGGGAGGAAAAAAGTCGGTAATCTCTTTATTGGAGGCAAGTCCAGTGACGTTGATGTATCTTTTCCGCTGACGAAGCGAAATGCCAATCAGTTAAGCAAGGATGTCACATTTAACAGTGAGTGTCGTCTGTCAATTCATCCACACACTACCAGAAGGTATGTATCGAATGATAAGAAAATTTGCACTTTGGAGGATACAATATATGGTTCCAATACCTTTCTTATTCCCATCTCAAAGGATTTACATGCAATTGTAAATAAAACAATGAAATTTTCATCTTGTAGGAACAACGTGAAGGCTGTGAACAGCCAATCAGCTGTTAGTGATGATAGACCTAATAAAATAAAGAAATGTTCAACCCTTGAGAAATCTCGAGTGCTTTCCATGGTGGAAAGAGATAAAGAAGCATTGGCTTCGCATTCCGAGGTTGATCAACCACTCACTTTGATTCGTGGCAGTAATAAAAATCAGTTGGAAAGAGAAGAAAGAACTAGTGATATGGATCCCAGGAGAAGCAGTGTTCTGGAAGCTAGAGAAAAAAGAGGACTCCTTTCTGATTTTCAAACCAAGGAAGTCATTGCCATGGAAAGTTCAAAATCTGCGTCTTGTTATAGCAACGGTGAAGCGGAGAATATTGACTCTTCAGATAAATGTGATGCTGAATTTGAACAAAAAACTGAGTTCCAAGAATCTGCTAGGACAGAGATGGATGTCAATGTGGAGGATGCTGGTAGTGGAGCATGTAGCAAGGATTTTGAGAGAAGTGCTAGAAATCTGAATATATTTTTGGGTACAGAACTTTACAAGCTCAGTGACTCTTCAGAAGCTCCAGATAACTCTCTTCAATCTATTCAAGATTACAGACGGCTTTTATGTGAAGTGCAAGTACCGGCAGCTCCAACTGGTCCAGCTTTAGTGGATGACCGAGAGATGTTTTCTGCTAATGGTGTTCACCATGATGACATGATGAAGCAAACTGCAGAAATAGGTCTGGAGTTAGATTCTGAAGTTGGGGATGGAAACCCATTTCTTGGGGTTGATCCAATACCGATTCCAGGACCACCAGGGTCTTTTTTGCCAAGCCCCAGGAATATGGGTTCAGAAGATTTCCAAGGTAACTCATCATTGACCACAAGTATGGTTCAGTCTTCTCCAGATCAACATGATATGCTCGATGGAGATCCATCAGATTCCCCTATATCAGCTGCGGCTAGCATCTCTAACTCCACTGCAGGTAGATCCGACTTGAATTACTGTGAACCTTCATCACCCGCAGAACCATATTCCAATCAGGACAAGATCTACTTATGCTCAACAGCTGCTAGGACTGTAAATTCAGTGGAAAATGCAGGTGCATTTGTAGCAAATACACGACTGGAGAGAGCTACTTTGGATGGAAAATATTTGAAAACTGAGAGGAATCCCGGTGAAAAGGTATATCTGATTTCCAAAAGTGAGCAACCATGCTGTTGCCAAAAGAAAGAGATATTTGCACAGGGTGTTCCTTTAGATAGTCATGAATCACATCTATTAAGGCGTAGGAAAATTGCTACTAGAAAAGTATCAGCTATGGGAAAGCAAACTAGTTGCAATTCTGAGCCACGACCTGGTGATTTCAACGTGAGACCTGAATTTGTTCCTCTAAACAGTTGGCCAACTTCCGGTTCTGAAAAGGATGCTGCCCCAGTTATTAAGCCCCCTGCTGCTTCTCTTCCTTCCAAAGACTCCACAGGTGGTGAAGTAAGGTTTTTGGCCGGGAGTGATCGTCATTCTTCAAGTCCATCTGCTTCCAACCCCATACTCAGGTTGATGGGAAAGAATCTAATGGTGGTCAACAAAGATGAGGATGCTTCCATGCCTCTTGAGCAGGTTCGGCCAGATATTGATAAAACCTCTCCATCTCCAACACATTCCAGAGTTTGTTCGGTCAATATTCAGAATCAAGATCCTTACTTTTTCCAGCACATGATCTCTCAAGTATCTGCCATTTCCAGTCAAGATCCACACAGCATGATGGGACAAAGTTTTGATGCTGGATTGTCAAATAGTATCAGAAGCCATCAAGTACCTGCTTGTCTGCCAGCTGGTATGTCGGAAGGCCCACGTGCAGATAGTGATTTCATGGCATTGAAGGAGCCGTACAAGTACAAAATTGATCACAACTTTCCAAAACGAGAGAATAGACTAAGCAACGAACGTAATGCATTATCCAGGTATCCAGAGAAAAATCTCTCACATTCATCTGCGCCTCCTATAAAAGAAGTGATCGTCATTAATGATGTCCCCGGAGGTGAAAATATAGTGAACAGTAACGTTATAATGGGCAACGATGGATGGAGGGGGCATCACGTTGATTCATCTTCGATCCCAGTTCCAGCAGCTCCTAGTTATACCCCAAATCGCTTACGTCCTTTATCTTGGTATCAGTCTCAAGGACAAACTTATCTCGAAAAGTCCTATGTAGTGTGCAATCCCAACTTTCGTCCCAGGCTATTCAACTCAACTCCTGTTACATGGGTTTGTAGTTCAGAAGGTCCAGCTGTTTTACAGCGGAATCCTTTTGTGGCTGCATCGTCCTCAACCGGTCATCTAAGTTCTGAAGCACTTTACTACTCTCAAAGCTATTCGTAATGTCTGGGTATGCTTAAGCTTGGATGGGCAAGTGCATGAATGTCCATTGATTGTGCTGTTAAACTTACTCTTTTCCTACAGATAACTTACGTACGAGTCACTTTAGGTTGAAAAGTTACATGGAAAAATAATGACAAATGGCAGTTTGAGGGATATCTGACAAAGTTTATATTTGTTTCTAATGTTAGCAAATGCTAAGGCTAAAGCTTATGCAGATTTTTAGGCTTTTGTTTAGAAAGAATCGCAGCAAAAGATGAGATATATGTATAAGCAAGCAGTCGTAAATAATAGCAGAAGAGGTGGGGACCTTGGCTGAAAAAATTATGAGATACAATGTTCCATCATCGAATTAATGCAAGAAATTTGGGTCTACGCTTTGTATTTTTAACTGATACTGCATTTGAAGTATAAACAAAAGAAATACAGAGTGCCAATTGCTTGCGATAAAACCAAAACCTAGTAATTCAATGGTTTCATGTATGAATGTGATATATGGTTAGGGTAGCTTGTTACTTATTTTAAGGATCGAAAAAAGTTGTGGGGTTCATTGCATAATGATGTGATCCAGCAATGAGAATTGCATGGTGACTGGTGACCTTGATAATGACTCGCCATATGCCCACACAGTGCACACACTCCTTATGATATGGTACGACAAGAATGTCTCCTCATACAATAAGTAGACGGCACTGTTTTACTTTTATTTATTCATTTGCTGTTTCCATCTTCAAAGAGGTTACCTACTTTTAATATAAAATATGAGGACGATGATAGATGAAGGCCGTCAATTATTGCATGAGCATCAGGTACAGGTGGGCATAGCTAGGTATGTACACGAAGTGAACAATGTTGTGTAAGGACCTCTCGTTATAATCTGTAACAAATTAGTTGCATATAACATGGGACAGTAGAAGAAAACAAGGAGAGAAATAGCGAAGATAGTACAGAGGGCAGTGAAAAAAAACGAGATCTTTACCTGACATGCAGTTGATACTGTTGAATTTTGTTTCGATAATGTAAGATTGTTAGGGTAAGTACATATTGGAAATGAATCGTCACGTCGTGGTGGGTTTACGCTTAACCAGAATAAACCATGTAAACAGCGGCTATGTCAACGAAAAAGAGTATCAAGTTGGTGATGGTGACGGTGACGGTGATGGTGGTGGGTCACTTACGACAGACGCTCTAGTATATAATGCAAGTGCAGTATTATTTATGTATAATTAGGATTAGAAGATAGTGTCAGAACTCAATCAAGAAACGAAACTGAAGCTGCTCGCATTCACAGGATACAAAATTCAATCCATACACACGCCGCATACATGATACATGCACACGTACTTACGTAACGTAGAGATCTTTATAATTTATATATGTATATAAAGAAATGCATAGAGATGTTCCAAGTTAGCACGGTGAAAGTTGAAGCTCACCGTAATACTTTGATTAGCGTGGGGCTCTCTACTCTTTACGTGTAGGCGTATATGCACACGTTAAGGTTGTGGGTGCTTTAGCTATGTAAGTTGGTTGGTACTTGGTCTTGCATGAATTTTAGTGGTACTGGTAGTTCTTCACTCACCTACAAGTCTGTCTCCTCCTTAAATAGTTGGTTCGTGTCTTGCATGAAACTATAGGTAGAAGATAAAAGGGAAAAAGGAAGGTGGGAATGGGATTCAATATGTTTTGAATTTCAAATGTAAATAAATACTTCGGGACAAAAGTCAATATCTAGACGAGATTACATTCACACCAACCATTTTAGTTTACGGGGGTGCAGGTTGTCCTAGAAATCAGGAGCCTCGCTTCTTCTTCTACCATAAGGACATTTCTTTTACTTTCTTTCTTGTATCAAAACCATTAATTACCAGTGTCCATAATCAAGTTTTATATAGAAGTTTAACAAAACTCGTGCTCATAATAAATATGATCGGTTCAGTTCATCATATTTTGCTTCTCACATCATCCTCGCCAGCTTAGATAGCGTTTCTTCAGCAGCCAAGGTTTGAGAATGGTTGTGACGGAGCACAACGTAACTGTCTTGATGCTTAAACAAGTTCTGCAAAACCCTTCCACGTTGTCAAAATGCCCACCTCTCAGCAACAACTGTGCTCTTGTCCCCAGTAAAGTAAACTTCAATAGTGTCACTTCTTGCCACACTTACCCGTGCACTCTTTGATGCCCTCGTACCCTCTTCTTCCAATAGAGTGATTCATGGCATCGGTGTTGTATTTTGGACATAAAATACTTCTCCACTTCCTCCAACACAAAGGCTGAATTACATCCTGAGAAGTTCATGAAGGCTTTAACTGCTGGAGGGGGAGGGCTATTAGGGTGCAGTTGAAGCGGTGAGACAAATTGGTAATTCACTGATAAGCAATGACCATCAATGGACGTCATCATTTCTTGTCTTTGTTTTCAAGTCTGAAGCCCCATTTGCACATAAAGAAAATAGCAAACCACCTTTCCTTCTTACAGAAGCTTGACCTATATGGTGGAACTAAATCCAACACCCAGCCTGCATGTTTGCTCTTCGTGCTAAATCCTAGTTTAACAAGGAAAAGGGTCGAATCTTCTTCACTGTGTGATGTTAATGCACATCCAGAGCAGCAGTCAAAGGCAACACTCAAAAACTTGGTCCAGTTTTGAAATCTATTTCCGACGACAATCAAGTTCTTAGCCGTTGTTACCAGTAGAGTGCTGTGAGCAAACAAGTGCCAACTAAAAGCATTTTCGAGGCAAGAAGGTTCTTTGTCTCATTCGTTTTGCAATACAATGAGACAAAAGCGTAGAAGCTTCATCTAAAAGGGATAAGTGTTACAGTGGTGTTCATCGGTTGCACTAATCTACGAGAAGGCAGAACATTCTTCCAATGAAACTTGATTCACAATTTCAAATAATGAGGATGGAATAGTTGCAAGCTCAGAAAGAAATGGTCCTAAAACCCACAAACCAAAATTCAACCTTCTCAATTTCTCATCAAGCTTATGAAGAAACTCTTAAACTCCTGGCTTGCTTGCTCCCTTTCTTTCTCCCTCTCATTAAAATCATTGCATCAGACAAAGGCAATGGTGGCGAGTACATTATGTCAAAGTTCACCACTTTGGTTATTCTGGTAGTAATAATCACATGGGAACCACCAGCATTCCTAGGAATAAAATCATTTAGGTCCTTTCCTTCCCACTTCTCTCACTCTCTATTTCCAGATTGTCAATTATAAGAAGATATAGCATGCCACGAAAAAACTCTCTTGAATATTAATGCCTCAAATTCTTGCTCTTAAAAGCTTTGAATTCACCTCTTTCCTTCTCAATATTGGCACTGATATCCAACTTCAGATTGAGTGACACCTGAAATATCGAGCTTCACCACCAACACACAGAACCATTTTCTATCTCTGGGAATACCTGTAATCAAACTCAAGTGCAAGTTCCATCTTTCCTAGAATACCATTTATGTTAATCACACTGTTACACAGGATCCTGCAATTGCCACCTTTTTATTTCTTGTATTTGGATCTTTACAAAGAATTCTTTGCCATAATTGGTTAAACTCAGGCCTCTAACTTTAGTTCTTTGTACTACCCTCCCAGCTCTTACTTAATAAATCTTCCTCTGCTGCTAAGTGTCTCACTTTCCTCTTCCGTAAGACCCTCAGATTTTCCACTAGCTTCTCCTTTAAGGGAAGTTGTGGAACAATTCTGTTAAAGGCTATGGCCGCATTATCGGAAAAAAGTAGTTTTAATCTCCATAATCTCCTTCTCTCTTCCCACAAAACATCTATTTCTTCATAATGGAAGTTCCTCAAATCCTTCTACCATTTCAGCCACAGTTTTCCTATCGAGCTTAGCTGTTAATAGACCTACAACTTTGGTTACACAGTTTCTCCAGTTACACTAATTAGCTTCCAGCTTAAACTCAAGGAGATTTTATCACTCCATCAATAGCTTCTTTGCACTCTTTATCAAGTGAACTACAATTGAGATGACCTATGACCTCGGTAGTGCCCGTATCGAAGAAGAGATGGGTAAGAAGTTCTTCTTTTGGGAGAAGAATCTAATTTTCTACAAGCTCAGGTGGATGATAAAGGTAAAGTCCGTCACCACTACAACTCCGTAAGTGACAGAAGTTATAATTCTGTCCGCTATGTCGTGGCTGTGACCGTCCACGTACTTAGCTTGGTCAGCAATAAAGCAAACAATCCCCTGGAGCTCAGGCTTTGACTTAAGCCACTTACAAACTCGCATAAGATTAGGATTATTGCCATGGAAGAAAATGTAAACGTCACAGCTCCTAAGTTTGGCATTGGAAGCAAGGGAAAAAGTTCTTTGACGGATGTGGGCAACATGAAAAGAGAATGAGTTGCGTGGAGGAGTAGGATCTGATACTGATACACAGCTCACAAATTTGAGCTTTGCTTGGGTCAAATCATCATAATATTCATATTGGTCTACTGGGGAGTGTAAGAGCTACTTGGAATGTCATCTGACAGTGAACCTGTATACGATGAGAATGGTGGTGAAGGGTGAGTAACTGGGGTTAGGTCCAACGGAAGAGTTGGGTTTTCAATATGTATGGTGATTGTAAAGCTGATACAAAAGCCGATGATGGCTGGAAACTAGTGACGGAGAGTAATATGGGGAGGATAAAATAGAGTTAGTATCCAAATTTGAAATCGAACAAGAACCATGAGGATTTAAGATCTCTTTGCCACTTTTACTGCAACAAGTTGAAATCTTGATGGTGAGGCCATGGGGGTTTAGCAGATATACTGCTGCTTCTTCATCCATGGCTGTGTTGCCCTTCAGAGGTTGATGCAATTGAGGAATCCAAAAGGCCATGCGAACTTTGATTTGTCAATCATCAAAGCATGTGCTTTATAACAACTACAAAAGAGTTGAAATTAATAGAGATAAGTATATTTACTATTTTTATTTTATATATTTAAATTTTAAATTTGAATTAAATATATTATATAACATAAAAAAATATGTGTCTAATTTAAATATTTAAGAAATATATCTTTTAACTCTAAGAAAATGTAATTACTCAATATATTATTATTATTATTATTATTATTATTATAGTATTAAAACAATTGATTAGATGACCCGGAATTAGGTTGGGCCGTGACCCGCTTTGGCACTCCAAAACTCTCTCTCCGTTCCACAAGAGCCCATACTCTCCCCGTCTCTCGCTCTCTCTCTCTCTCTGTTGCTAGTCTAATCTAAGTTGTCTTCGTCTTGCACTCCTTACCGGTGATAATTGTCATAATATTCACATGAATCCAAATTAATAGTCGGCATAAGTACTTACCTAGGTTTTCGCTTTAATTCTCCATCAATCATATCGTCATCCATCGTCATTCGCCTCTGCTCTCCCTCCCTCCCTCCCTGTGGCTTCTTGATTTCCGAGGTTGCTTTCATTTGATCTGTTTGCTTATCCACCTTTTTCCACTAACCTATTTAAGGTACGTCCACTCTCTCTCTATCCCCCAATTTCGTCATTTACGCTCGTCGCTTGTTCTAAATTTCTGATCAACGATTCTATGTCCCTCTCGAGTTCGTTCTTCAATGAGCCAAGGTGAAATATAGGGTTGTGTATTCTTACTAATATACGATTATGACTCCAATAGAGCTCGGTTAATCTCGTCTTCTTCCAGAAATTTAGTTCACTTTTTGGGCATGAGGGCTGCTGGAGTGATTGCTGTTATTCTTGATCTTTGATCTCACACCTATAGAATTACCACTACCAAGACCCACCCATCCCCCAAAAAAATTTTTGGATATAGGAAATACTATTTCAAAAAAAAAAAAGAACGTATGGATCTCGGAAGTGAATGTTCTGCACATGAATCCGTGGAAGATAATGAGTTAGCTACACCTCCTAAATATAGTGTCTCAAATCTTGATGAAGAAGAAGACGATGTTGATGGTGAGGAGGGCTCCAACAACAAGGTTAAGGCCAATAATGGGCCATGCTCAATCGAAATTCATGGTGCTGGAAATGCTTGCATCAATAGTTCTAAACAGGGTAAACATTTTAAAGGAGGTCTGGAAAGTGAGCATGTCCGGAATTCTGGAAACTTGTCTCCTTTAACTGCTAAATCTCCTGCTGCTGGCTCACCTCCTGCTACGAAAGGCTATGGGCTGAAGAAATGGAGAAGAATTAAGAGAGGTGTCGTCAAGGATGTTCCTGTCAGTGTAGATAACAGTAAAAATTTGAAGCGGCCTAGTTCTGCCAATCCTGCGAAACCAACTGAACTAACTTCATTTGAAATCAAGCAAAAAAGTGAGGGGTCTGTTCGATCAGTCAATGTCTTAAAAAATGTGGCTTTTCCTGATGGGTTTCTGAACTTTGGATCTAGTTTTGATTCTAGATTTGCTGTCGGGTCTGCTTTTATGGCTGGCACAGATTCTGACAACAGTGAGGACCGATGCAGTAAATCTTCAACCGCGACCAGTGCGCCGAGGGGAAGGTATGAGCTTCCTGCTGCTTTGGGTTATGTGCGGGAGAAGAATAGGGTGAAGAGTTTGTCTGGGAAGGGAATAGCTAGTTCATCTCAACGTGCTCAACAGGTGAAGGTACGGGTTGAAGGCTCTAAGAAACCAAGAGGAGAAAGGGTGAAATTCGAGAAGGAAAACTCCCATTCTAGCTTGGAATCTGACTCTAGAAGCTCCAACTTTGTCTTAATGCAGGGAGCTTCTTCTGTAACCAGCAACGGAAAGCAAGTTGGAATGCCAACTAATTCTGATGGAGAAAATAGTGATGAAGCCCATGCGGAAGACCGGCAGTTTAGTGAGGAGGTTCAAGCTGGTTATCAAGAAGAGAATGCTGGTAAGGTAGAAGATCTGTCCCATGATGATTTGGCAGCTGGCTCATCTTGGGAGGGTAAGGAAGATAAAGATAACATGACAAACAATCAGCCCTCAACAAATCAGGATCCTTTGACTGATTCTATACTAGCCCTCCAATCTGTTCAAGAGGCTCTTGGAAGTGGTAAGATAATTCTGGAATCTTCTTTGCTTTATAAATGTCTATATACATGTGTGTGTGTGCACGTGCGTGTGTATGTGTCTCCGTGTGTGTTTGTATGTAATGTTACTGGTTGATAGTGACTCTTTACTCTTCCTTTTACAATTGTTAGTGCTAGTCTCCCATTTTTATGGTTGTTAAAATATCCATTATGTTGATGTTAAAAATATTTCTCATGCATAGCCATCTTGTTGTTCATATAACAGCATGTTGAAAATTAAATTTGGATTCCTTCAAAAGAATAGGGATTGCATTTCCATCTTTTTCCGGTACAAGCTCACCAGACTCGCATGAGTGCTAATATTTTGTCTTCTCAATTTATCCCATTTCAAATCATAATATTCTAAGCCCAGAAATGTTACGAGCTTTACATGAAAAAGGTATGATGTATGTTGGTGGTCATGTATTCCCTTTTTACGTATGTGAGGGTGAATGATTTGGTGAACAGAGGGGAACTTGATGTATGGAGTATATTTTGAATGTCATTAACGGGAAGCACCAATGAAGCATTGGTGGAAGAATGGAGAATGCTTCTACAAGCTATGTATGATTATATATGATGCTTCAAGTTTGCTCTGAGGCAACTTTGTGGGTTTTAGCCTAAAAGTGTTTTGAAAATTATCTTCACCCAATAAATGAGTAAAAGTTGTGAAAGAGTGTATCTTGCATAACATTCACAACTTAGTGGTAGAAAGGCTAGCAAAATTTCTTTTCCCCTTCCAGGACTGAAGCTTTCTTGGGCATACTTAAGAAGTGTGGATGTGCAGTTTGTTTCTTCATAATAATATGTGGTTTTAGTCTAAAACCTGGCAAAAGTTAGTGAATAACATTCTTGTGAAAAGAAATGCTTTGATACCATTGGAAGCCTCTTGAAGGAGAAAAGTTCTCTTAATCAGGTCACACTTGAATGATGGATGAAGATGGAAACCCTAGAGCTTGGATTGAGTCTTGGCATGTTTAGTATCTTTTATTGCTTCACGTTGGAGAATTTGAGTTGAGAAACTTTTCATGAAGTTAAACATTTCCTATTCAGGACTTCTGTTGATGGTCTATTAGTCCAAGTTAAGTCCATAATCTAGTCCTGCAATGAGCAGCCAATTTTGTCATTTGTAATTAGCTTATTGTGGAATGGTGCAGTATGTTTAAATTCAGTTCATGGCTTTGAAATGCATGGGGACTAGTTGAAGTAATGATAATGAGCATCCCAATAGTGCCAGGCTCATCACCATTACTTTAATTAAGATGTTGAATAATTACTTCATCTTTTCAGTAGGAAGTTTTGTTTGTGAAAAATTTTAAAAAATAATTTCTAAGATTGAAACTAAGAGTAGTGTATAAACCAATAATTCCATAGATTCGTTCTTGGGTGGCAATTTGTGGAAAGTTGTTTACATGCTTTATCATTTTGACATGTTTACATATTCCTAGTGTATAAGGCATAATATGTTCCATCTTAATTATTACTGATTGCTCATCTACATTCTGTGCCATCTTAGGAGTATTATTAGAATTAATAGAACAACTTATAATGCTAAATGTAGTAAACCTTTTAAATTTTAAGATTATGAATAAAAAATAGAAGATACCGATTTTAACATATTCTCCTTGCCTTTTCGATGTTGTTATTATTTGCAACTATTTGATAGAACCACGACAACTCAGAATAATATTTACAAATATAGAAAAAATATATATATATACATATATGAGGTTAGTTACGGAGAGGAGGCTAACAACCTCATGATTGGTTGTCAGCTAACCGAATCTGTTATTCCTAACAGACTCTTAGTATAAATAAGCAGTAGATGT
>JAOSBK010000206.1:46452935-46465175 GCA_027568895.1 Erythroxylum shatona
GTGTGAGCCTAAGGCTGGAGGTTTCTGGTCCTCGAAACCAGTATCGTTTGTATTCCTATACGGAAATCTATAGCAAATTACATATTTTCTTTAATTGTTTTCCGGATTCTATCACTATTATATCTTGAATTTTTACTGATTAAATGACAAACCATGAGAATTCTTTAAATGTATGAGCTTGATAATGAAGGAGAATAATTTGAAAATGAAGGTAACTTATTTAGCAAATATTGATTGATTACCTGCAGACAAAATTTGTTGAACTTAAATGATTTCTGGCTTCAAACTAGATGTAAGTAGATATATACGCAATGGCCGTATCTGTTGTTCTACAACATTAACTAATATAGCAATGACACAGAAAACATTGGAAACAATGAAGCTGATATCCACTTGGAAAAGCACATATCTTTTGACTTGATTTCACTGAGACACTATTAACCACGGAAATAACTTTGGCATCTGAAAAATTTTGTTTGCTTGATTATGTTTCGTAAAGGAAACGGGCCATCGCTAAACTAATTTTGTAATAGAAATACACACCTATATGCATTATGTAGTTTTTTCTATTTGAATATATCCAATGAAGTTTTGAAATTGATTCAGTCATTAAATATTATGTTAGTGATAAGATATTTATATTCCATCATCTAATTGGTTAGTATATTATGTGTCTAAACTTAATCCAGTGTGGCAGAAGATATAATTTTATAACATGTGCATGTCTTCATACAATTGGTTGATATTGTGTTTATATGGTGTGTTTTATGTGGCAAAAGATGGGTGACTCTTTTCTTTTTCTCTTTGTTTATATAGATTTATTATTAAAATCAACTCACAATAGCATTTCCTCTTTCTATTGGCTCCATATTTTTTCCTAGAAATGTTGAAAATTTGAAATAACCGTAAAATTAGCTACTTGTGAATCACTTGGCTAGGTCTTGAATCATCTTCTGTTCTGTTCTTTTGTGCAGCTATTGTAAGAACATGATGTTAATGTTCTGATATGTTTTGTCCTTTTAGTCGTGTACTGATCATAGTCTGTTTTTTCCAATTCAGGATTAATTCATGATAAGTTGATTGTGCATCTCTTCTGCGATCTTTGATCTGTGGTGGTATTTTACTTGCTTGGAAACTATGATTGGATGTAGAAGTTTGACAATAGATATCTAATCTTGCAGAGATTCAAAAGTTAGGAGAGATTGGAAAGATCAATACTGCATCAGCAGACTTTGTTTCTGCATGCGAAGGAATCGATGAATCAGGTTTATCTGATCAGCTTGAATCTCAAAGCACCAGAAAATTAACTTCCTTGGAATCTGAGGTGTTGTACTTGAGACAGAGTGTGACGCATTTGGAAAGCAGACTGGAGGACGCGAGGACTAAACTGAAGCGGAATGAGTCAGGTTTTGGTCCAGAAGCTATGTCGGACCATGGTGTTTCACTCGATGTGGAATTGGGGAATATTGTAGAAATGGGGCAGATGAACTGTAAGGAGCTTGAGATGGAAATTGATGACCTTTTGATGCAAAAAATTCAGGGTGAGGTTGAGTACCTGGCCCTAGCATGCAGTTTAGAGAAGTTGAGAATTGATGCGAGTAATCATATTATGCTGCAAAAAGAACAGCGGCAGATGGTGGAGAGCGAGCAAGCAAAGGAACAAAGCCTTCTCCAAGAAGAAAGAAAGGAAAATATTCTAAGCAAACAAGCTGAGGAATTGGAAAAATATAAGGGAGATGTGTTAGGAACTGAGGAGGTGCTGAAGATGCAGAAGGGAGTATGTAAGGTTACTTCATGCTTTTTCGTGCAGTTGATTTTATTTGTCCTGGTGTTTGAGCTATTAGTCTTGCAGTTGTCATCACGCTCCGGAGGTGTTGTACCAACTTAAGTATGAGAAGAAAGTTTGTTTTGTGTAGTTCCAACGTTTTTAGACATAAGATTTTCCATTTCTTGGTGGGTGTATTAAGGTAGTGGCAGTTGGCTCAATTTTTAAAGGCTTTTGTATATATACATTGCAACACATTTACTCTAGTATTTCTACAGAGAAGAGCGTTTTGATATGACAAATTGGTCCTTAGTTATATTCCCATTTGCTTGACTACCTGGATTGAATATCAACTTTATTAAAACCGCATGGATAAACTAGGATTACGGACGTTGCTTTGTGCTTCAACTGGTTTCATTTACATTCTATTCCTCCTGGTATGTGGTGCTGCGTTCTTAACATTTTTAAGCAGACACCAATCCACTGCCACGGCCACCGCCACCTGATCTATGGTCGAATTTATGTTCGAGAATATTTTCATTATAGGCACCGGCGTTCTTCGGAACTGCCGTTGACCGTCGGTAGCTTATCCGTTTGTCAATCAGATAAAACGTACGCCCACGAGAACACTTTCCTGCCTTACTGCGGAGTTACGAGATCAAATATCCATCTCAAAAAAGCATGATTAAGATAAAGCACCCTCCACATTAGATTTGAGGCTAACCAATTTCATAAGCATTATGCACACTAAACCCCTGACAGTTTGATCGTCTGTTGTGGTAAAAAGGATAAAGAGAATGGGAAAGGGATAAAGCTTTTTCTTAAACTTCAATACAACTTGAACATGAAGAGGCCATGCATGGCAATAATTAATGGGTGCAATCTCACAAGCACAAAATCCGAGCATTAAATTGGAAGAGAAAAATGAAGAGGGAAATACCATAAGTCCAGTAGTCCAAGCTAACAAACTGCTATACTACTTACATGAAGATGTAGCGTCATAGACAGTACATTACAAGAGAGTAAAATAGAGAATAATAATAACAAGAAGAAGAAGAAATTAGAAGAACTTGGGGTCATAGCCATTGCTGGTGGTAGCCAAGATGTAGTAGGCAACGATGTGACCAATGGATCCCCAAGCAAGGACATCAACTATGTTGAAGCCAACAGGATCGTTGGATTTGAGAAGGCTAACATATTCCTTAGCACGAACATCACCAGCCTCGTAGTGGGTAACACCATTCTGCTCAGGCAACCCTTGTTTAGCCACGTTCTCCCTCTGGAAGTTGAAGAAGACGAACCTGCCCAGAAAGAGAGACAGACCAGTGCTAAGGGTGATGACCAATGAAGGGTTAAGCTCTGCTTTGACGGCAAAGCTCCGGTTACTGTTAGTCCTAGGGGTGGAGATGCTGTAGGTTTTGGGCCTGGAAATGGAAGGAAGAGGACGGAGGCCTTGGAAGGAGAGGTTGGAGGGGGAGAGATTGAGATTGTTGTTGTGGAAGGTGGGAGTAGTTAAGAACATGGTGGAGGTTGCCATTTGGAAGATAGATGTTCGCTAGCACTTGCCACTGATACCTTTGATATTGAGAAATCAATCCAGACAAAGAGATGAGAGAAGACTCAATATGGAGAAAAACCGAAGGAGGGAGAGTGTCAAGTGTGAGGATGGAATTATACGAGTAAGATTTTGGAATCTCACTTGGCTTCCTTTCATTGGCTCTTTATGGATCACAAATCGATCTGGCTCCAACTCGCAGTTTATAGAGACTCAATGTCCTTTAGATAGAGACGTGACCTAAGGATCCGTGGCGCAATGGTAGCGCGTCTGACTCCAGATCAGAAGGTTGCGTGTTCGATTCACGTCGGGTTCAATCCCCACTAGCTAATGGATCTGTTCTGTTATCCTTTTTCATGCGTTTTAATTCTGTTAAAATTAAATTTGACCTGATAATCAGAGCTTCGTGTACAGTACATGAGATCATATGCTTATCTCAATCTCTTTCTAAAACAAAATATAGGGGCAGAATAGTTGGATGACTGTAGAATCCAAGTTTTACAAACGGGTTCACAAATAAATAAATTATCAAAGGCCCAATAAGCAAGTCTACGCAAATACTCCAAAAAGATCCAAAGATAACTCCCGCAATGACAAATTATAAATTTATTATTCTAGCTTGTAAATTCACACAACATTCTTGCATCTTCTCCTTTTTTATGCTTGTCAGTAGTTTGTTACATATAACTTTTCTATTGTAAATATTGTATATAAACCCCCTAGCACAAATAATAAGATGAGATTTTTTTTTTCTAAAATTCTTTGTCTTCATTCTCACATAGCAGCCTCTTGATATACTATAACTAACGAATGTGAGGGAAATTCGAGCACCACTCAAACACAACTCGATATAAACAACGATAAGAGTGAATTGTATGAGATATCTGCTTCAGAAAACCCGGGTGGTATCCTGGTAATGACGTTGTTGGATGAGACGAACTATCTCTCACGGAGTAAAGCGATGATTATTGCTCTAAAAGCGAAAGATAAAATCAGCTTTGTAAACGGCTACTGCAAGGAGCTAGAGAACAACCCAACCTTACTAAAAAAATGAAGAACATCTAATAATATGGCAATCTCGTGGCTTTTAAACTCTATGGTTAAGGATTTAGCGAAATTGTTTCTCATAGTCACCACTGCTAAAGATCTATGGGAAGAGTTGAGGTCTAGGTATGGTGAGAGCAACGGACCTCAATTCTACTAATTAATGCAAGAAATCAGTAATCTAAGATAAGGGAATGAGTCTGTGAGCTATTTCACAAAACTAAAGTGATTTTGGGATGATTTAAGATGTGTTATGCCTTATAGGAGTTGTCTGTGTGAGGTTGGTAAACTTAATAGTGCTGTGGTAACACTAAATTGGTTCAATTTTTGATGGGGCTTAGAGAGGAATATGGAAGTGTAGTGAGTCAAGTAATGTTGAATGATCTTTTGCTAGTTGTGAATAAAGCATATTCCATGATTCTTACTATTGAGAAACAGAGAAATATTGTTGGATTGTCTACAAATGAGATAGGATAAATGAATATAGCTCTCGTGGTGAAGCCTATTGGAAATAGAAAGACAGAGACCAAAAAGGGGTTTTCGATGAATAGAAAACGGAGTTATGTGAGGAAAGAGGACAAATATTGTACTCACTGCCATGAGAAGGGACACACAGTGGATACATGTTTTAAGATCCACGGAGAACCCGAATGGTTCAAGGAACTGAAGCATAAACGCGCAAGAGAAAGAAATAGCTATGTTGGAGCAGTATCTGAGTGTCCCATTGAAGCTGGATAGAGGAGTTCAAATGGTCAAAGTATCGAACAAGAGTCACAATTCAATGTTTTGAGCAAATAGGTTTAGGAGCTGATGTGTCTAGTCAAGGGAAAAGGTATTAATGAAGTCAATCATGTAGCTCTTAATGGCTACATAGGTATGAATTCTAACCATAATGATAATGTTAGCTCTAAGTATGAATGCGTTTAATGGATAGGGGATTCAGGTGCATCAACCCACATGACGCACAATCAAAACTTACTAAAAAATACTGACCTTACACCTGATGTTTGCTTGTAATATTACCTGATGGTTCATTTACATCCGTCACCTAAATAGGAAGCGCAGCATTAACTGATTCAATTCAATTAAAAGATGTTTTGTACATTCCTACTTTCCACCATAACCTCCTATCGGTTTGCAAACTTGCTAAGGAAAATGACTTAGCTGTTATATTTATATCAAACAAGGTTGTGTTGAAGGACCCTAGGATTAATTCCATTATGGCAAGTTGCAAAGAAATTGGAGGCATTTATAGACTTAAACCTCATCACTTTCTGCCACCAAACTCGAAGAAAGGTCTATCTTTGCAATTCTATCTTAACGAACATTTTGTTTGTAATGCTATCGATATTTTAGTTTATAGCATTGTCGACTCAGTCACGTATCCACTAAGGTTTTAGAACATTTGCATTTTCTCCACCTTAAGCCGCCAAATGACTTCTTTTGTGAAACATGTCCCTTAGTGAAACAAATACGAAAATCATTCAAAAACATGTTATAATAGCAACCATATCTTTTGAGTTAATTCATATAGACCTTTGGGCCCGTATGGAACAAAAGCTCTTGATGGATCCACATATTTTTTGACCATTGTGGATGAATTCAGTAGAGCTACTTGGGCCTTCCTTTTAAGTAGCAAAGCCCACGTCCACCATACAATAAGCCTTTTTATTTTAATGATCAAAACTTAATTTAGCCAAAAATCACAAAAATACAACGGATAATGAAGCTGAGTTTGTTAATACTTCCAACCAACAGTTGTTTGAGTCAAAGGGAATTATCCATCAAAAAACATGTGTTCATACACTCCAACAAAATAGTGTCATAGAACGTAAACATAAACACCTAATCCAATAACTCAAGCCTTTATATTTAAAGCCAACTTACCAAAAGAGTTTTGGAAGGATGTTTTTTTAACTGCAACTCACATCATAAATTGCCTGCCAACCAAAATTTTATCTTGGGAAACACCATATGAAAAAATATATCTTAAACTACCCAATTACGATTATTTTAGAACTTTTGGATGTTTAAATTATACAACAAACACAAAACCTCACAGAAAAATTAGAACCCAGGGCTACGAAATGTTTACTACTTGGATACGTGACTGACAGGAAAGCTTATAAACTACTCGTAATTGATATGCAACAAATAATATTTAATCGAGATGTTATTTTTCATGAACATTTATTCCCTTACAATAAACGAGAAACACCAAAAAAGGATAGGTCCATTTTTGAACCTCAAAGCCCACACACTTCTTTTAACCCAAAAACATCACAAGGTCCAGATATACCACACTCAAACCTAACCAACCCCATCATATCGAATCCAACAACAACACTAGATCAGGAATCCTCTTCATCTTCATCTTCCTCTTCACCATCGCCACTGACCCACCCATAATCACCACTTCTTCCTACTCGATTTAGTACCAGACAAAGAAAAAAACCTTCTTACCTAGACAATTATGTCATCAACCTGTCAAATACCTCTTTTGCCGCTGCCACATTAGATCAGTTCGAAGATACGACCAAAATAAAATTCTCCAATCACCACATTATTTTTTTAGCCAATCTATCCACTGACCATGAAATGTTTTCATATGAAACTGCTAAACATGACCCATTATGGATTGAGTTAATGCAGGTAGAGATCGAAGCTCTGGAAAATAATGAAACAGGGTTCTAGCTATTTTGCTAGCAGGGAAGAAACCTTTGACAACGAAGTGGGTATATAAAATAAAGCGTAAACCGGATGGTTTGGTTGATTGACAAAAAGTGTGACTCGTGGTGAAAGGTTTCAAGCAAACAATTGGGGTTGATTGCTTCAACGTATTCTCACTAGTTGCCAAAATTACAACTATTTGAACCTTACTTGTAGTAGCAGTAGCAAACACATGGCTTGTTCATCACTGCGTTATCAACAACACGTATTTACACGGGTACATCGAAGAAGAAATCTACATCGTTCCACAACAAGGATATAATAAAACCTAGCCAGGGGAGGTTCTACGGTTACAAAAATCACTTTACAGCCTCAAACAGGAAGGGAGGCAGTGGAACAAGGAGATCACCTCGACTCTAATGAGTTTTGGTTTCACTAAGAAGGAATCAGACCACTGTCTTTTCACGAAAGGTACCAATGATAACTTTGTAGCTTTGGATATTTAGGTCGATGATGTGTTAATTACAAATCCTTCTAAAGAATTGATCTGTGATGTTAAGCGATTCCTGAATAGTGCGTTCACGATTAAGGATATGGGTAATGCTAAGTATTTTGTCGGAGTAGAGATTGTTAGATCATAGAACGAGATATTATTATCTCAACAGAAGCATATACGTGACATTTTAGCTAACATAGAATTGACAGAATTGCAACCTGCTGATATTCCCATGGTTCAGAGTGCCAAACTCGACATTGATGATGACCCCTTGTTGACTGATCCTGAGAAATATAGACAAGCTGTTGGTCAACTCTTGTATCTGAATTTCACTCGTCCTAATATTGCTTTCACCACTCAACAGCTTAGTCAATTCATTGCTATACCCTGTAACCTATTACATTTTTTACAGTACTTATCGGAGACCATACCAAAAGCCCTAGTCTATTCAGTCATGACTACTCCTTCACTCCATGCTTTGTCAGACGCTGACTAGGCAGGCTACAAATTCATAAGGAAGTCTCTAATTGGATTCTGCATATTTTTTAGTTCATCCTTCATCTCATGGAAGACTAAGAAACAGCCCACGGTAAGCAGATCATCGGCAGAAGTTGAATATAGGAGCATGGCCAGTACCTTCTGCGAAATCAAATGGCTTAGCCTTATTTTTTGAGACCTACAGGTCCATTTTCCACTTCCTATTCTTCTCCAGTGTGATAATATGCTACCGTGCACATTTCCACCAATCTTGCATTTCACGAACACACTAAGCACCTTGATATTGACTACCATTTAGTTCGCAACGCTGTTTGTGATGGATTTATTCAAACAACACACCTATCTTCTAAGTATCAATTAGCAGATGCCTTCACTAAAGCTCTCCCAAGGCACACACTCTTTGTTATTCTTATCGATTTGGGGTTACTTTCCTTCCAACTTGAAAAGGAGCTGTAGAATCAAAGTTTCACAAACTGGTTTACAAATAAATAAAGCATTAAAGGCCCAACAAGCAAGTCAACGCAAACAGCCCAAAAAGATCCAAAGACAACTCCAACAACGACAAATTATAAATTTATTATTCCAGCTTGTAAATTCACACGACATTCTTGCATCTTCTCCCTTTTTAAGTTTGTCAGTAGTTTGTTACGTATAATTGTTCCATTGTCAATCTTGTATATAAACCCCATAGCACAAATGATAAGATGAGAGTTTTTTTCCAAAATTATCTGTCTTCATTCTCACAATGACAATCCAATATCATGTCAAATACATACAAACGTGCAGATAAATGACGGAATAATATTGTCCCTCAAAATTCAGGCATCAATGATTTAATTCTGAAAGGAGAGGCAGCAACTCAATTAACAAGCTGAGCTTCAGTATGCCTAAGTGACAGTACCACTAGAAAGTTTTTTTGTTTGTACTGCTCTTGAAAAGGTTAAATACAATCATGAAGAATTAATTTAATACGGTTGATGTATTCTGCCTTCAAAATAACTTTGATAACAGCAGCACAGTGAACCCACCCAAGAGCGTCAGCAGCGAGGAAGGATGAAAGATGATGCAATCACTACTCGCGTAATCTGGAGATGCTGAGGGAGGGCAGGCAAGCCCCTCCTTTCCTTCCTTGCATTCACTAGCAAAAAGTCCAGGTGGGTATTTTCCGTACAAGTTAATGTAACTGAACATAGTTGATGCACAATCATTTGTCAAGTCATTCAAAACTTCTGCAAATGGGCAGGCAAATTCCTTAAACGTTGAACAACACCGATCAGGAGGGTATTCAGGTCCTTTGCATTGACTTGTTATGATCGTATAGTTCAGAAACTCAAAGTTCACAGGACAAGCTGCATACGTGGAACAAGATGACATTATCATGGGATGACATGCATGAACTGGTAAAACATAAAATCGTAAAGATGATCTAATCAATGGAAATGAAAGTTGACTTCATTTCAAGAGGTGAGAGCATTGATGAATAGGCCAATCATTAGATACCATTATTCGTTGGAAAAACAAGGAATAACTAGATGCGAATGATAATGATATAAAAGCTCTCACTTTTCTTACCAAAAGTTCCAACACCAAAATCTATAAGCATATCAACGGCTAAAGCTAATCCAACTTATATAAGAGCATTCAAGGATTCAAAGGCTGGGGAGTTTCTGGCAGAATTAAAATGCAGAGATCAATTTGTTGAAACCCACGTCAATAATGAATTGTTGTGACAAAAAATGGTCAATATGATGTAGAAACTGAATCTGGCATTGAAAAGGAAGATATTTCCTTATCTATTTCAAAAGGGTTTACCTTACAGGCATGTACAGGTTGTATATAATGCAGAAATCAACAGCGATTGAGTTGTCCCAGAAGAAGAAAACTATCCTACAGTAGTATTTCTGATTCAAATTTCGTGGTAACAAATTTCTTACAATGACACCAAATTTTCATCAAAGAAAATAGTGAACAATCATCACAAGTTTCTAAAGGTCAAAACTTGTACATTTCAGTAGAGCATTTCATATAAACTGAGGTTGACCTTAAAGTCATTTCCTTTCTTAGGGCAGTGAAAGCAGTTTCTGTGCAGAAACTCATGCTCATTGGTGAAAACTGTAATGATATAAGAGTTTGTGGTTCAATTGATTTGTTCTGGATATTGTTCGCCAACATCATTCATGGAGTTTACTCAGGTTGCATGCTATCATACATTGGGTAAGGTCAAATAAACACGAAAATTTTGTTAACAAAGTTAGTTAAGAATATATATATAGACAATAATTGATTTTGTTGATGGCAAGATCTTAAAACACCGATCACGACCAACAATCTTGACAATGAAACATTGGTGGAGTACAATTCGTTATTTAGTTATGAGGCCTGAGTACAAAAAGGTCCCTACTATATTTACAGCTGTTGGGTGCTTCTGCTCAAAATGCCTATTTGTAGCTTTGAGCATAGCAGTTCTAATCCTGGAAGAGATGGTCTTGCATCCCACTCTAATCTTTTGTTTTCCAAGTGCGAGAGGAAGCTGGCAGATGGAGGAAGTAGTAAAGCTTTGACATGAATAAGATTCACCAAAAAGGAAAGGTAAATAATTGATAATACATACACGTTATCATTCTCAAACACGATCTACTGAGTTAAGGGCAAAAAAAAAAGGACTATGAAGCACTCAGATCACAAGACGAGGCTTTTAGATGAAATCCCAGGAATCAATTCTCCAAAGTAGGTAAATTGTGAGGAAAATAGAGAAATAAAAACCTTTCTTAGCCTGTAGAAGATTCCTGCCAGTAGAAGCATGAGAGTGGAAGACATTATCTGGATCCAAGTCAACCAACGGAGACACATAGCGTCAGTTGATGTGACAAAGGAAATTGATCTAACAACATCAGTTTAGAAAGACAAACGCACAGTACCTGAAATAAAACTGGAAGCAAAAGAAGGGGAAAGGATAGCCATGAAGAGAAAGAGAAAGGCAACTGCTTTACACTGCATCTCCGGCGCCTTTTGTTTCTGGGTCTCAGAAGGAATCTGAATCTCTAAACTTGTTAGATCCTTTTAGGTTCTATAGGTTTCTGGGAGAATTAGTTAAGTGCAAAGATTGGAGATTTAAGAAACTAGAAATGGAAAACTAATATGGAAGGAAATGATGGAAAGAGGAGAAGAAGCAGACAGATGCCTAAGTTGGTGACAGCAAATTACGCGCAAATAGCAGTTGGGTCACCACTCACCATATCCCATTTTTCTCTTCACAGCTAACGCCTTCTTTGTTTATTAAAATTCTTTATTTCGGAACCTTTGGGTCAAGACTCAAGACCTGAGAGACGACAGGCCTAGGTGATGCCGTATTCATGAAATAAAACAGTTTGTTGCACGACCCCTCCGTAGTTACATTTTTTATTTTAGACATTTTGTGATCACCATAATCACTCAGTCCGAAATCTCGCAATGAAAAAAATTAGTTAAGTCAATTATAAAATGACATGAAATATTGTGTTAGTAACCAATAACCTACATTCGTAGGGGCAAGATGAGGAAAGGAACTATTGTTTTTTTTTTTATAATTACATTAAGTATTTCAGCTTAGCCGGACAAATCTTAAATCCCTAAGACCCCACCCCAAGAGCCCTAGAGGATATAAATTTAAAACACCAAGTTCTCTCAGGTTCCTACTTAGCCTGTACATTTCTGTGCACAAGGAGTCTTCACATACTAGCTTGTTCAGCTGATGACTGATCACTGACCCTGCTCAACATTAGGTTCTCATCTGCTCCCTAGTTTCTTAATAGCTCCAACTCCCACACAACCGTTGAAATAATTCATCCGATCAAGGAGCTTTGCCTAGGGGGCTAGAGGATCATCGACAGGAACATTTCCTATTTCTCCTCCTTTGGTGTGACTCGAACTCAAGACCTCCTGAAAGGGAAAGAAACCATTGTTGCCACATAGGCAGGTTGTTAGGCAAACTATTGAGAGTTAGTTATAGACAGAGATTATATAGGGTGTAACAGAGAATATGGCTTGAACTTAGGAGAGAGGGAGCATTCATTCATCATATTAGATATATTGTACTAGCTTAGAGAATATTTTTCAGGAGGAACCTATTGCTGTAATTCTATCTTATACGTAAATAATACAATCTCTAAAGTTCTACCTATCAATTGGTGCTTTCATTGAGAGGTCAAGTGGGTAGAGATTGTATGCACACTT
>JAOSBK010000206.1:46496967-46512685 GCA_027568895.1 Erythroxylum shatona
ATCTCAAGAAAACCTCAAAGCCAATTTCATTTTGAACTAGATCAAATTCACCTATTGAAGACTCCAATAGCATTGAATTTACATTCGGAAATCTCACAATTATTCCCCAATTTCAAAGAAACTATCCTTAGGTTGCAATAGGAATCCACATTCAACTTTCTTTCAATATTTAAGATCTCACTAATTGAATTCAAACTTTCTTTCTTCATCTCAATTGTAGACCTCTATTTCTAGTTCACAACGAATCAAGAATCACCTCAATTGGAGGTCTACATCATTAGTTATGCCCCAAAAATAAAATAAATCGGTTCAGAAAACAGGGGCTCGCCACGGCGTAAGGACGCTCGCCGCGACGTCAAGGGATCGCTCGTCGTGACGTCTAACATGCTCGTCGCGACGAGGATTTAACCGCTCGTCGGGACAAGGCCCTCACACACGTCGCGACGAGGCGCTGGCACGTCGCGACGTGCGAGATCCAATTCGTCTCCTCCGACTAATTTCTCACTCTTTTCTCTTTCTAAAACAGCCATAACTCAAACACAACTACCCCAAATCTTTAACATTTAAACCCATCAATGCATTTAACTAACAATTAAACAACATAAAACCATTTACCTACCAAAATCAAGCTTTAAAACTCCAAACTACCGAAAATCCTCCAACCCTTTCCTCTTTTCTCTAACACCCACGGTGAGCTTCGGAACCGTCAAAAATCATCACTCTCTCAAGGATTCTAATTGGTCTTCAACCACAAAGAAAGAACAAACAATGATCTCGAAAGGAGAATCGAAAACCAACCAAGGAAGAAGAAGCAATCGTGCCCTAGGTGAGAAAGGGATTTCTTTTTTTCACATTTTGAAAACCTAAGGCATTTAAAGGTAAAACAATTATGTCTCTAGTCTTTTTCCTCACAATACATTTAAATCTCTTTCTCTTTTCACAATCATTTCCAGTCCAATTCATCTCCCGATTTCAATGGCTCGACATAATAATTTCTAAAATCATATACCTAATTTTTCTGGCCATCGGACAGTTATTCAAGTACTATACAATCAATCAGTCCGCCACTCGGAAGATTTCCGGTCTGGACATTTCCTCCCAATTATTCCAGAAAATTTCTAAGGGTCACTATCAACTGATAACCACTCCTAGAACATTCCAATTTTCAATCACGTTAGTCTCAGAATTTACAACAAATCAGATTCACATAAATACCGGGAATTGTCATGAATGCATGTACCTATATGTGTAAGTACCAATTGACTCATTCCTCTGAAATTAGAGGCCAGATAAATAAACATATCATAAATATGCAATGCAAACCACTAGTCTGTCCCAATTTACCAATTTACCTTTCCCATCGGGGATGAGATGTTACAAACTCTCTATGATGCTAGTGTTGCTTTAAAGAAAAATCTTGGTGACAATGTAAACCAAGTTGAGTATGCTAAAATTTTTGGTAGTGTGATGTTCTTAGTAAACTATTATTGTCCTGATATTGCATACTGCGTGAATAAACTTAGTACATATACTCATAATCCTAGTCAAGAGCATTGAAATGCATTGATTAGTTTGTTAAGGTATTTGAAAGGTACTAAGCATTATAGATTATCTTTTGGTGGTCATACTCCTATATTGGAGGGTATTCTAATGCTAACTAGGTTACAGAGAGTGATGATATACACTTTACCAGTGGTTATGTTTAATTTTACCTTAGCAGGAGTTGCAGTGTCTTGGAAATCATCTATACAAACATGTATTGCAAGATCAACAATGGAGGTTGAGTTTATGGCTTTGAAGTTGGCAGGATGGGAAGCTGAGTGGCTAAGGAATCTCTTAGTTGATATCTCGCTTTGGAAAAAATTAATTCCTTTTTTTTTCCTTCATTGTGATTTGCAAGCTACCATTCATGTTACCAAGAACAAGGCATATGATGACAAAAGTAAATATATCAACTTGAGACATAAAATTATCTGTACTTTAATTAGACATGGTGTAATTTCTCTAGATTATGTCAAGTTAGGTAGAAACTTAATGGATCTGTTTACAAAAGCTTTGAGTAGAAAATTAGTTTCAGAGTATGCTAAAGAGATGGAGTTGAGCTCAATTGTGTAGTAACCTCATGATGAACACTTAACTTGGAAAACCAAGTTCAATGGGTCAAACGAAGTTAAGTGGTGACTACTTACTTATACTTTGTTTATGGAATAATACTGAGATATATTCAGTTGTTGAATTGCATCGCTAGCATGACTTTACTGCGTTTAATGAGGTTAGAATGTATAAGGAATGAGTTCCATAGCCCAAGTTTGGTAGTGTGTGTGTGTCTGGGGGGCGCGGAGTAGAGGGTTGCTAACCATCCTCCTATGAGAGTATTTGAGCTATCTTTTTAGAGTGATCATGAGACTAGGGCATTTTGAGGTTGTTAATTCTCTAACAAGTTCTGTTTCTGATTTTCTTAGATAACAGGTTCAAGACTTAGTTCACCTGGATGTTCACCTATTTTTCTCCTAAATGGTTACAGTTTGTTTCTTAAGTTTTGGACCAAGTGAGGGATTGTTGGCGTTATTGGTCCATAACTTGGACTCTACGGTTGTCAACCTCATTATTATCCTTTAACAGTTATATTGTTTAGCCATTATTATGTCCAACGTTCATTAATCCTATTGCCAACGTGTACATTGTTTCTGTTATAGATAGGAGTCATGCATCTGCTCAGTAAGGAGACTGTTGAACACTGCTCATTTTCTCTATTTTCTCACGCATCTTTATTTGCTCCATCCAACTTAAGCATTTTCCTCTACATACAAATACCTTACACCTGCATTTTGTTTTACACACAAATTTTGCATTTATCCACCTTTAATTTCGGAGACAATTCCTACTCTACCCTTTGAAGTGCACCAACGTTGATAGAAAAGACGTTAACTCTAGGGTCGGATCCTGTTGTCTTGCTGCACTGTAGAGGGGAATTTTCGACTTAAGACAGTGATTTTTCACGACGCCTTGCATTTTATACAAGTTGTTCCATTTTAATTATTATTGCTACTTTCAATAACACCCTAGCTTCTACCAAACAGGCCCAATTGTTGACCTTTGTGATTTCCACAATTGAAGTTGTTAGCTAGTTTTCGATTCTAGAAGGAGGTTAATGTATGGAAACTTTGTTTGTGCATGGTCCTAAGGTTTTAGGCTGATACCACTGTTCATGTGAGATCTCACATCGGTTGAAGAAGAGAACAAAATACGGCTTATAGGAGGACGAATACCTCTTCCTTATAGATGCGTTTTCTTAGGTGCGGGAAGAACAAAATCGTAAGAGTCTTGGCTCGATAGGCAACCCAAAGCGGACAATATCTGTAAGTGGATGGTCTGGGTTATTATAAATGATATCAAAGCCGGTTCCCGACCTATTGTACCAGTGAGGACGTTAGGCCCTAAAGGGAGTGGATTGTGAGATCTCACATTAGTTGGAGAGGAGAACGAAGTACGTCTTATAAAGGTACGGATACCTCTTCCCAATAAATGCATTTTCTTAAGTGTGGGAAGAGCAAAACTGTGAAGGTTTAGCCCGATAGGCAACCCAAAGTAGACAATCTTTATAGGTGGATGGTCTGAGCTGTTACAAATAATATCAGAGTTAGTTCCTGACCCGTTATGCTAGCGAGGACGTTGGGCCTGAAAGGACTAGCTAGCAACTGCTGTGCCTCAAGCCATAGTTCTGCTATTTGTTGTTGTTTTCACTTCCATAATAAATCTGGTTTACGGCTTTCGATCACACAGGCTGGTTTATTCGCAGACAACAAAAACTGTTCGTGCCAAAATGTTTGCATCCCTCTTCTGTACCAATTGGATGTGCAATGTTCCACTAATCACAATAGTATAATCACCAATATTTATTTTCTTAATTTCAAAGAAGTCACTCATAAGTTTCTGATCTCACCCCCTTCGAGCAAGCTGATTGTGCTGCTCTCTTCGCTCTCTGTTGGTTGATTGATTTATCAGGTTTGCAATTTTGTGTTCGACTGTATACTCTTTTTTGCTTTATGGATATTATTGTTGTAGGACAAAATCAAAGACAGAGCTAAAGGGGCACACTGACAGTGTGGATCAGCTTTGTTGGGACCGTAACATGCTGATCTGATTGCAACATTCCAAAAGTAGGCCTCTGTTTTATGCCAATGATAGTGTGTTTTATATCAAATGAGATAAAACATTGATGAATATATCCCGTGTACTGGTGACTTGAAGAAAGGCTTAGTAATCATTACTGTGCTATGCAGGTGCTAAATGGTCTCAAATGGCAGAACTCAGTGGGGAGAATAAATATAATTTACAGACCTGATGAAACAATGTTGGCTTCACCTTCTATTGCCTGCCATCTAGCTGATAATTTCTTATATATAGTTGTAAAGCAAATTTTTAGATTTACTTAACTGTTGTGAAGTTTCTGTGATTCATTGCAATTCATCATTCAGATGTATTCTTATATTTTGCCTACTTCTGGTAGGATGATGAAGTAACAATATTAGAGATGTTTGAGAGTTTAAGCCGATTAATAGGAAGAAGTTCAATTATGACGAAAACCTTGTATCCAGGCTTGGGATTTGACAGATAATTATTGAGCCTGTGAGATTTGAGTGAGGCATAAAGCTTACCAGGATATGGTTCGAAATGTGACTTCTAATACTTTCTCTTTAAGGAGATTTTGCACTTACTACATGAACCAAAAATAGAATTGGTCATAATTTAGCCAATATATCTTAGTTCATATTTTTCTCTTTTTGGTGGATAAATGAGACTGCTTGGAACCCTGACAGATGTCCCTTTTGACTACAGGGATGGTGAGAACAATATATTTTGATGAGAATATGCTTATCTAAATGCTGAAAATGGTTACCTATTTTTTGTATTAGGTAAGGTCCCAGCTTTACCTTTTGTATTTCTTCATGATTAGGAACTGTTAAAGTACATACCCATCTATTCAATCACTTGGTACTTGATATGCTGGCTCTCACAGCTGGTTGCCATTGATCCCAAACGAACATGGGATTCGAAGTTTGTTTAATTTCGAGCAGCTTCCTTTCACATAATGGATTTCACTTGTATCACTTTCTAGCTACTAGCGAAAACCATTCAATTCACCAAACTTAAGTCCTCGTAAACCATTCAATTCTTGATCTAGCCTCTTGGCGGCAGATATTTGGCAATTGATTCAGGGGTGCTTCCACTGATATTTGGCAATTGATTCAGGTGTTGCCTTTACTTTCGTCGTCAGTGACGTTTATTTGGGTTTGGTGTCTCAGGTGTGTTTTGAATTTTGGATTTGAAAGTTCAATTGCATTGTCAATGATGTATAAGCAACCTTTCAAATACACAATCCAAAATTCAACTTTCAAATCCAAAATTCAGAACACACCTGAGAGTACACAAGCTGTGTTACTTAAACCAATACACAATCCAAGCTGAAGACAACTAACTATCATGCCGGGACAATATGATGCCTTAACTGACGAAGTCACTTTCTCAATGAATCCTGGAGGAACTTGCACCCTGATCTGCCTCTTAATTCTCTCATTGACTGATTTTTATGACGATGAGAATTTTAACAAAGATCATCGGACCAAAACGCTTCATCCCCTTGATAAAATCTCATGAGTGAGTGTTGATGGATCTTTTTTACTGCGAAATACCTGAAAAGGAAATGGAGCATTAGCTAGAGAGAAAAACTGACTACTTGTGAAAATAACTGTTCTTATTAACTCAACCAATTTGACGCTCTCTTGTTCTTAAATCTCCAAGTTCAGAACTTGCAAGTCTTACATTTTTGTCAAATCCCACTTAAAGGTTCAGATCGCATGCTTGACTGACTAGTAGAAACTTCAAGGCCATCACGTCTTCATGTTTCTAGAATCCACAGAGGATGAACTTGCACGCCGGAAGGACCAAACCAGCCAAACAAATTATACAAATAGTGATAAGATTGTGTGAGCACCAAGTGAGTCGCTTCCACTTGATCTGGACGCTGGAGCTCTTCAGTCTCTTGCCGCATTGAGGCTCCTTGGACAAGTCAAAGCTAGCCCCTTTCATCCTCAACTCTTGAATGCACCTTGTGAGCACCCTATTGTCATTCCTCTCCCTCTGCAACTGCCCCCACACCTTCCAGTACCTGCAAACATTAACCTGAACGAGAAACACAAACACAAGCGAGACTGACCCAGACATAAGACAAGGTACCCACCACTTCTTACAAGTGTTGTCCTTGTCGTTAAAAGAAGAAGTAAACAACATTGTTAAAAAGAAGCCATGAAAAACTAAGAAGAAGCAACAAAGTTGGAAGATTTCGCGCTTTACAGAGTCGATTCTAGACTCTTTAACTGCAACGCGACGGCAAAACAGGTCCTCTTCTCTTTGCCAGAGCTTGAGAAGCAAGAGATGGCCGGGACTATTAGAGATTTCAGTTAATGGGTGATTTTGTATAGCAGTGCTTGCGTCCATGGCAGACATTAGTTTATACTGCTGCTCTTCGTCTACCACAGGGATTTCTACGATGTGGGCATCTTTCATTTCAGCCATTGTTGCTCCCAAACGAATGAAGATCCAAACTTAATTTCAAAAAAATAAATAAACAAAGAAAACCTTAATGAACAGAAAAAAAATGAAATAGGAAAGAGCAATATGAAGCGAAAGAAGACAAATTGCTTGAAGATGAGAAGATCGCTTTAGTTGGCCTTGGATGTAATTTTGGTAGGGATAAAAGAGAGTCGTAGATGCATTTATAAGTGCTGCGAATCTAAAGAACGGATACTTGCCAACGGTCAGATTTCTTTCCTTTCTTGCATTTTATATTTCAGTTTCAACGGTTATATATTTGCGTAACGTGGTCTTGGCAGGCGAAGTTGGACTTTTTTTTTATTTCTCAAAAAACCTTTTTTTTTTTAAATAACAGTCAAATCTTTCAAAAAAATTTAAATTTAGGATTACATCTTTTAAAAATTTTAAATTTGGTAACTAAATTTTATAGTTTCAGATTTGTACGTACATTTTTATTTCAATTAATATCAATTTGTTGACATTTCTCCTTCATTTATGTTTACATTTGATATGATAAGAAATGAAAAGGGTATCTAGTCCCACGTTAAACCATAGGATTCATTAGATCATCAGATGGTAAATCCCATAAGACGCAGTTTGTACTAAACATACTGGAGCGTTCCCTGTTCTCTTTTGCACCCGCGGACTCCTGCGGGTTGTTGTCGTCCTCGAGCTTTTCATGCAATTGCCCTTGTTCGTCCCCTTCCATGCAAGTGCTTCTGGTGCACAGGTTCTGGCTCCAGGGCGATGACTCCCCATCATTTCCAAAAGGTGGGCCGCACTGGAATCCATTGATTGACGCAGAGTAGCGGCTGCAGGACCCTACAAAATTCATTGATGAAGCTAGAGCAGAGTCCCATGTCTTGTTGTGTGGTTGCACGCCAGGTTCTTGCATAGCCCTAGATAAACCAAGCTTGATTTTCTCCATAGTATCTTCGTTTTCATCATGTTTGACATCAACATAAGGGGAAGACGAGTTTCCTGTCGCGGCATTAGTTTGCTGCAGCTGGAAGTCGATGCGTTTTTTAGTAAGGAGATGGAGCATTTCGTCTTTGAAGCATCCAAGGGCCGCTTCTGCAAGATGAGCAACTTGTGGTGGAGCTAGTGTGGTGGCAATCTCAGCCATGAGGTGGGAGAAGGGTTTGTGGGTGACAGGATCGATACCCACCCCTGTAAGCTTCTTTTTGAGTTTGGTGTTCCAGTAATTTTTAACGTCATTGTCAGTGCGTCCGGGAAGCTGAGCTGCTATTACTGACCATCTGCCATGGCATTTGGGATTGTTATTGTTGGTAATAAATAAACGAAAAACATGGAGCTTGATTAGATTTTGTCCTACCGATTTCCCAAAACGGAGTGAAGCTTCACAATGGTTTGCTCTTCAACATCAGAAAATTGGCCACGCTTGAGATCAGGACGGAGATAATTGGTCCATCTCAGGCGACAGCTCTTGCCACAACGCTGGAGCCCTTCATGTGTAGCAAAGAATCATGAGAAACAAACAAAGGATGTTTTTTTTTTAGAAAAAAAAAACAATGATGGATTAAGTTAAAAGAGAAAGACGAAAGGCGACCAGCATTCTTGGGGATAAGGCGCCAGTTGCGAGTGCCATGTTGGGCAATGTAGGAAGACAGTTTGTTGTCTTCTTCAGGTGTCCATTGTCCCCTTTTCACGCTGTCCTTCTCACAACACGGAATCCTACCCATCTTTGCCTTATTAATTCTTGTCCTTAAGAAATGCTAATGCTTACTAAAAACATAAGATTATAGGAATGGATTATGGAGGAAAGGAAAAAAGAAAGAAAAAAACAGAAGTGAAAGAGGGTTGTAATTAAGAAATGGGGGTTGGGGGATAAATTCTTATATACAAAAAAGACTTGGTTGGGAAAGAGAAAACAAAGGCATCAAAGGTGCATGATTTTGTTAAAGAATTCAACGCTGTTGAGCGTGTGAGACCTTGGCCGGTAGCTCACCCACAAGACACCCGGTCAACTCTCTCTTTCTCTTTCTTTCTGGTTGACATTTGACTCTTGCTTTGCTAATTGCTCACTCACAGTCACACCACAGTGCCCTCTTCCCATGTAAGTAGAGATCCTAAGATCCCATGCACGTGATGCTCCTCATATAAACTTACCCTCCTGCATTCTATCCTCCCAATTTTCTTTGTTAGTCCTATTCCCACTTGGAGATTTATTTATCATATACGCACTTCATTGGTTTCTGATTATTGTATACTAATCATTTTTTCAATTTACAATAAACAACAACAAGCTTTTCAAGTGCAATTTCTGTTCTGAACTTAAATAGAGATTCTTTCCTGCAACGGAGACAAGCCTTTCTGATATAATCTTTTGCATTGATGTTTTACATTCTTACATTAATCTCATTTGAAGAATTTCTGTCCTCGGCTATGCACTGGATAGTATTTTTTAAGCATTGAAGGAACCATAGACCATAGGATGTGTTGTCCTTCTTTTACTGATACACGATGTCTTAGAATTGGACATATGCAATATTAATATCTTGGAACAGGACAGATGCAGTATTCTCATACTGACATAACCATATTTTTCTTAGGCAGGTCAAGTTTCATGGTTATTAGCTCTAGACTGAGTCTTAAGACTTGGTAACAAAGCATGCATGAAATCCACAGTGAGTTCATTTTTTTATTCATTAATTGATTGATGCCTGGAAAGGCCAACTTGTACCCTCTGCCTGCTTCAGAAATAGTTGCAGCAATCTTCATAAATGTTACCATTGGTGGAACCATAAAAGAATTTAATCCTGCTTCTTGCTTGTACACAATTAAAGTTTTTAGCCTTTAGTTTCTTCTTCACAAGAAACAAAGTTTATGTTCAGTGATCGAAGTGAGAAATAAGTTGAGAAAGTTCATGTTTCCATCTTACTCCACGTGATAACCTTTCAGCTTGGCACTAACAAGCCCTTCCGACTAAGCCAGCTATGGATGTAAGTAAGATGCAGAAGCTAAATGCCCTGTGAACAATGAACATTCTTTTTTCTTTTTTTTGGGTCTGACCCTTTAACCGTTCAACTTGGCACTGATAAGCCCTTCTACCGAACCAATTAAGCCAACTATTGATATAATCAAGCAAAAGAAGCTAAATGCCCTGAGAGCAATCCACTTTCTTGTCCAAGTTCCCACGTTTTTCTGCACAAAGCACATCTCCACGGGAAAATATATGGCTAAGGGCCAAAAGTTTTAAGGCCCCAAGCACACCCAATATATGGTTGAATTATGTGAAAAGAATAGCAACTGCAGTAGTTGATGCAACATATGCAGTTCGAAATAATAGCCTGAAAAGACTCAGCTCAAGTGGAGGCAGCAATGGGAGTTTGATGATGGTCATCAGGCCACATTTTGAGAAATTGGCAAACCAACTTTCCACAAATGCAAACACTGGCTGACTATAGACCTAATAACGAAAGAATTTCCCATGCTAAATGTTAATGACTCCAAGTAAAAACCATAACAAGATCTCCATGTTTGAAATCGGATAACATAATAGGGAACATGAAGTCCTCAATTGAGAAAACAGAGAACTCGTGGAAAAACGAGGCAAGGAATCATTGTTTCTCATCTACTTAAAATCACAAAGAATACAACTTTTCTGGTTGAATTAGCATGCTATTGAGCAAGTTTTGGTTTCCTTTCTTCTCAAAAAGCCAAGAAATTTCTTCGTAACTTTTAAATGCTTGTCATCATATTGAGAACATGAGTCTCCCAAGCATAATAAAATGTCAATCACGAACTTCAAGCCCATTGCTTAAAGTTAAAGCAGAGGCAAAAATAGGACTTCAAAAGACTACATTAGACATCTGCTCTGGACAATAGAATAATGAAGCTTCAAAGTGACAATTCTATCAACAAGAAAGGGAAAGAATAATGTCAAGGAATGGAGTATATGCAACAAATGCGTTTGATTAGGATGCTAGCATAGTTTGTTAATTGCCTCCTGTAAAGGTTAAGTGAAGAAAACAACAGTAAGCTTACGTGTGGCTGGCCACCTGGACATAACCCAATGAGCACAATTTGATAATAATAGCTTGATATGAAAAGGATATATACCTGATATCTCCCACCAGATGAAGAATGACACAAGCATTAGCAAAGCCGATGAGCCAGTAGGGTTCGTAGAACCCTGTCAAGATATTTCCTGGTGTATTGTCACCAAAGCGCTGCATATCCGAAACATGCACAGCGGTAGTAAAAGAATGATGTTAAAGAGTGTCATTGGCAAGGTAAATTGGTCCAAGGTCCTAGGTTCGAATCCCGGCAACGGGTGTAAGGACCGCCTTGCTGAGAAGCTGGCTGAGATCAGACCGTGATTTATCCCCCTTATTACTCTGTCCGGCCGGGGTGTGAGGGCACTTGGGGTGGGTAATTCCACCTTTTGGTCCAAGAATGATGTTAAAGAGATTGCAATCATGGAGGCCTTCTTCATGGTCTTATTCTCAGCTGGAGGTGACTTCAAGGTATCCTGTACCCGGTATATCTTTAAGATAGACTATCATAATCTTCTGACTTATAAAATTTCGACAAACAGAAAGTCTGATCTGAATTTCAAGGAGGAGCAGCGAGTATGGATAGGCATAAGCAGTGTTCCCGAATGCTTCAAAGATTAACCATACTTTCTTAGCTTGTGTATCAACTTGAATACCAGAGACACTACCCTTTAACTTCCCATTTTCTGCAGTCAGGAAACTAGTCTGGAAGGTAAAGCAGCTACTTCCACTAAACGACCCATAATCCATTATTTTCTTTTTGAGTGCTATTTTACCATTTCAACTTCAAAATAAAAACCCAATTGGCTTTATTCAACTCTTCAATTTTTGTTTTTGACATATTTATATATGTTACCAGATTTTGCCCAAGATTGAAAGTATAATGGGGAATGCATATGGTTACAACTAAACTTAACTTGATAAGTTAACTGAAAAGAAAGAGTGACTGTTTCTTCAGGGAGCTTCATTTCTGGCTATAAAGCCTGAAATTTCTATTGCCGAGTTGAAAACCTTGTTATGCAGACAAAAATTTACTAAGCAGACAAGTTGAGATACACATTACTTTAGCTAAGCCAAGTACGAACCTTAGGAGAGAGTAGACAAAGGACATTATTGCAGCAACAACTGAGAGCCAGTCAATGCTGTGGAAATTTGGTACCAGTGATGCTACAATCTGAACAGCTCCAAACATCAGCATATAGGTTGTTATGTTTCCATGTGTGCATGCAGCATTATAGCCTTCTCTATGATAGCAGTTTGCAGTGTGAATGGCTCTGCAGGATAAACCAAGAAAGGATTAAGAGAGGAAATCATTCAGAGAATTGAGGTCAACCAAATTACTAGGCCACCTTGTCATAAGAATGTAAGATATCCAAAAGGAAAAAAGGATATGAAAAAAGAAACTTGATGTTGGTATGAAAAAAGAAACTTCATGTTGAAACTAAGTAAAAAGTAACAAGGAGACATATCGTTGAAATTAACAAAGACAGATTATGGGAATTGGAGCATCCAGATGAGAGTGATGCTTGGTTCTCATGATTTATGGGATATTGTTGATAATGGATATACTAAGCCCGTAGATGCAGTTGCCGAAACGGTCTTGTCAGATGCTGAGAAAAAGACGTTGAAAGAAAATCGAAAGAAAGATAAGAAGGCGTTGTTCTTTATTTTTCAAGGTGTTGATGAACCCACGTTTGAGAAAATTTCAGATACAAAGACTTCAAAAGAAGCATAGGAGATTCTGCATAAATCTTTTCAAGGAGTTGAAAAAACTAAAAATGTACGTCTTCAATCACTCAGAGCTGAGTTCAAGATGCTAAAAATGCAAAGTTCAGGAAATATTGGTGATTATATCACTCGTTTGAAAACGGTGGCTAATGAGATGAAAAGAAATGGTGAAGCTCTAGACAATGTTCGTGTAATGGAAAAGCTTTTGCATTCACTTACATGCAAATTTGATTACATTGTCGTCGAATTGAAAGATTTGTCAGAACTTTCGATTAATGAACTCGTTGGTTCTCTCCAAACACATGAGCAAAGAATGAACCGGAATGATAATACTTGGACGTAGTTGATGGAGCATTCGAGGCGGATGTGGACGTGGCAGACAATTTTTTTAAAGAGAAAATATAAATGAAGGAAATCTTACATATAGTCGTAGAAGAGGTTATAGAGCCAGAGGGCGAGGAAAATTTCAACAAAGAAGAGATAAATTTCAATTGCAGTGTTATAATTGCAATAAATATGGTCGTTTTAGTTACGAATGCAGATCAAATCTTGAGGTACAAGAAAGAAGTCATTTTGCAGTGGCAGATGACAAGAAAGATAATGATGTAATGCTTCTCTCTTTACCAGTCAATGAGCAAAGCAATAATAATATTTGGTATCTGAACACTAGTGCCAGCAACCATATGTGTGGTCAGAAAGAGTTGTTCACAAACATGGATGAGACAGTCCGTGGTAAAGTTACATTCGGTGATTCAACAAAAATTCCGATCCGAGGCAAAGGTAAAATTTCAATTACCTTGAAAAGTAGAGAAAAGACATATATTACTGATATCTATTATGTGCCTACTTTGAAAAGCAACATCATCAGCTTCGGTCAACTCTTAGAAAAGAAATATGTTATATTATTGAAAAATGGATATCTCACCATTTGGAACCAGAAGGGAGAATCGATAGCAAGAATAAAGATTATGAAGAATCGTCTTTTCACACTTGATGTACAAAATGAGTTGATAAATTGCATGAAGTCAGTCATTGAAGATGAATCCTGGTTGTGGCATTTGAAGTTCAGTCATCTCAGTTTTACAAGACTAAAATTATTATCAAAGTCAAAGATGGTGAACGGATTACCAAAAGTTGATCAACCAAAGTAGTTGTGTATATTAGAGATCATGTTTATCTTCTGTTTCAAATAGATAGTTTGTTAGCTGTAGATAATACTGATAGCTAGACTTACACTGATATCTCGTGATATTGTTGTAACAACTTTGTATATATATTGATACTATACTGATCAATAAAGTGCGGTGAATTCATTCCTACCTTAATATCTCATATGGTATCAGAGCCTTCAATGGCAACTCACGAAAATCAACATTTGTCCTCTTCTTCTTCTTCAACACCTACCGATTCATCTCTATCTGTTAGCCTTTCTAATGCTCTAAGCCTCTCGTCTCCTTCATTGTCTACTACTCTACCACATGCTCAACTCCAATTCTCTCTCAAGCTCAAATCAACAAATTACCTTGCCTGGAAAACACAGTTTTATCCTATCATCAAGTGTTATAATCTCACCAATCATATTAATGGCACGGACCCACCTGAACCTTTTATCACCAATCCAACAACCAACGTTTTAGAAGCAAATCCAGTCCATTTGAAATGGATGCAGGAGGACCAACTACTCTTGAGTTGGATCTTATCATCTCTCACAGAAGAGATTTTTCCGTATGTCACTGGTCTTGAGACTGCTTTTGCTACCTGGCAATCGCTTGCTGAATCTTTTGGTGCAGGAAATAATGCACGACGTGTACAATTGCGCATAGCCTTGCAAAACCTTTCTCCAGATGATAAACAAATGGCTCAATTCCTCCGTGAAGCCAAGTCCATTTCTGATGAGCTAGCAGTTACTGGAATACCAATCACTCCTGACGAATTTAATGCCAATATCTTTCGTTTGCTCCCTACTGAATATCATCCTGTGGTTGCTTCCCTCTCTACCAAGAAACAACAGGTATCCTTCTCTGATCTCTCTGGCAGACTTATTGCTCATGAAATTCTGTTGAATAACGCTAAGAAACCAGCTCCCATTGTTGCCTACATCGCCCGACAGAATGCTTCAGGCAGCAGATTTTTTAATTCCAACGTCAATAATTAGTCTAAGCCCAACACCACTACCAAAGGCAGGAAACCGTGGTATCCAAATCCCTGCCAAATATGCAATCTTAATAATCACCAAGCTAAGTGGTGTCGTAAGCGTTATGAGCAGTCTTCAGAGAAGATTACTGCTAATGTGGCTACGGCTTCCTCGAGCTTCACCAACGACTGGTTTCCTGATACTGCTGCTTCTCATCATATGACTCCTGACTTAGCCGCTCTTCAACTTTCCGAGGAGTACAAGGGTCATGACAACGTTACGATAGGTAATGGTAGTGGTTTACAAATTCAGCACGTTGGTCACACAATTCTCACCTCTGGTTCCACTAAATTTGATATGAAGAATGTTTTATATGTTCCCACTTTGCAACAACAATTACTTTCAGTTAATAAGTTTGCTACCGACAATCATTGTTCTTTTACATTTGATTCCAATGGATTTGCTATAAAAGATCAGAGAAGTAAACAAGTTCTATTACGGAGACCAGCAGAGGATGGTGTTTACAAACTTCCAGGTGCTGCGTTGGCGTCTATTGCTGGCAACAGCGTTGCTTTTCAGGCAGTTAAGCTTTCATCTCCAGATTGGCATTCAAGACTTGGTCATCCGCAACAATCAACAGTTTCCTTTCTTGTTAATCATTTCCATTTGCCTAATGAGTCAATAAAAGCCTCCACCAGCTTATGTGAGGCGTGTTGCTTAGGAAAGCATAGTAGGATTCATCTGCCACTTACTGGAACAGTAGCAAGTAAACCTTTGGAATTAATTCATGGGGATGTATGAGGCCCTGCTCCAACCTGCTCTTTTTTATGGTGATAAGTATTTTATGTTATTTGTGGATAATTTTTCAAGATATTGCTGGTTATTTCCCATCAAACAAAAGAGTGCAGTTTTGTCAACATTTATTGAATTTCAGAAACTTGTGGAGCGACAACACAATGCCAAAATTCTCACCTTCCAATCCGATTGGGGAGGAGAATTCCGATCCCTCAATAGTTATTTCAAATACATTAGGATCCAACATCGCATTATCTTCCCTCATACACACAAAAAGAATGGCGTTGTGGAGTGTAAAATCAGGCATTTGGTTGATACTTACTTAACTTTACTTGCCCATTCTACCGTGCCTTTCAAGTTTTGGAATTTTGCCTTGCACACCGCTGCCTTCTTGGTTAATCGTCTGCCTACTCCACTGCTGCATCAGTCCACACCATTTGAGAAATTA